>JALLAR010000665.1:0-13626 GCA_036939335.1 Conticribra guillardii
GTGGGGGTACAAATGGGGGGTACATTGGGGGGGGTACAAATTTGTAGGCTCGCGCAAAAACACACCACCAACCTCAAACCTCAACCATGCTTCATGCAAGAGAGATTTGTGCTCAATAATAATAATAATACGCAGATTATTTTATATTGATTTTTCTTGTGGCACTCTTCCCTCGCACCAGTCTAAAATGGCACAACCGACCAACGTAACAACGTGCCAAATGTCCGATGGAGTTTACAACATCTTTCGTGACTCACCATTGCGCTACTGTGAGTCATCGGTGCCTAGGTATTGATGCGTCGCATGTGCATTTGCTTCAATTAATTCGTGTATTAATGCCTGCGCTCAAAACAAAATTGACAACATGACAAAATCCATTTCTCTGGCTTAACAATACAGGTGGTTACGCGAATGAGGTTAGTATTGTTTCCATTCACAATCTATGAAAGAAATGACTGTACTTTAATATTTTTTCTCAACGATGCGAATCAAATATCTTTTGTCATTTCAAACAGGTTGGCGAAAGCTTTCGGTATCAGGTGCGTGCCCATTTAATTGGAAAGCCTGCGCATAACTCTTTCCTTGAATGTAACTTTTCACCAGCACAGTTCAATAATTATCACAATCAAATTCCTTGCGCAGTATCCTAGACTGGTTGGCCCATCTTATGTATTGGCATTTGGTTATTGCTTAGCGGATTCGGTATCGGCAGGGTATCAAATAATGTCGGAGGGAAAAGATGTGTCGGCAATAGAAGCACGTTCAAAAGAAATGCGGGCTGCTATTGCAACATTTGATACTCTTCTATGGCAGAGTAAGTTCACATGAATGCAAATGATGGGGACATCACATTTAACAAAAGTACATCGTCTTAAAACTGACAAAGTCATTCATAAAACGGTTTTCATATAAAATCATCAAGGCCTTGCAAGTGTCGCAATTCCAGGAGGGGTGATCAATGGCATTGTGCGGGCATCAAGATTTGCAGTTGCAAGAAGCGTTGGACTACCCATCGTAGTATCAAAATGGCTTCCGACTGCAGCTGGGCTGGGATCTGTTCCGTTTATTATACATCCAATTGACAACTTTGTAGATATTGCTCTTGATAATTCAACCAGAAAAATGTTACAACAAAAATGAGGATGGTAGTGATTGTGGTGATTGATGCGGTATGCTGGAAATATCATGGCAGATGGAAGATGAAATTGTATTAAAATATGCAAATGGATTAAGCTAGATACAACCGCGACAATACCAATCATTAAGCATCTGAATGTTCACTCTCCGCAATTGGTATCATTACAATATGCACATGTATTAAGCGTGGAATAATTGCGATAGGAGCATTGTTAAACATCTTAATTCGATCGTCAGCCATCAGGCAGTTCTTTGTTGAAAACTTTCGTAAGATTTCGAATTAGCTGGCCTTCGTCTCTCGGAGATTTATTTTCTTCCAGCTCTATTAGTATTCTATCTTGCAATGATTCCTTGGATACGCTCAAATGTCTTCCGACTGGAACATCTGAGTTGACAGGGCTTACAATCACATCAAAATTTAAGTCTCGTATTAAATCGATTACTTCCTCGCTGTATCCAAGAGATGATATTGGGTTATCTTTCAAAAGCGCTAAAAGAGACTCTAGTGCTTTTCGCCTCCGCCGTCGGTCGTCCTCGTTAGCCGCAGCTGATACCATTGCATCGCTCAGAATCTTTTTGCTTGGATCCGCCTGAAAGATTAGAGCAGAGTCCTTCACGACTTCCCTAACAGCATCTCGTGCTGTATTGTATAGATTCTCCTTTGAGAATCTTGGTGTCCGCTTTCCGCTTTTGGCGAAATCCTCGACAATAAGGTTAACGGCATTTTCGCCTGCCGCATCTACAGTGCTGTTGCGAGGTGTAAGATTCGGACTGACAATAGATCTCTGAATGCCCTGGTTACCATTGGGGGAACCTCCCACACCACCTGTTGTCAGAATAAAGTTAACTAATTCTCGCTGAAGATCTTCATCTTTATCATTGGTGCTTGTTGGTTTGGGTGTCAACAACACCAATCCGCTAAACATGACGATAATTCCAAACCAAAACCCAATCCATTGAGTTGCGTCAAAAGAGTTGAACTCTTTGAAGAAAATTCCTCCCGATACAATGGCGAAGAATATAAAGCTACATTGCAGTAGCGGAATGATGAATAATGGATCAAACATGTCGAGTGCGTCATTGAGGCGTTTTAACCACACTGTACAAGTCACTATCCAAATCAGTATTGTAACGTATGTGAACCAGGATTTAAAGATATTTTCATTTCCCATTGAATGGACTGAAATTAGCTCTGCCAGCACCTTTGCCTGGACTACAGACTGAGTTCCAAACAAAGCACTCCATATTGAATACACGATTGCCATAATCACATCGCTGTGTTTAATTGGCTTGCCTGCCTTCTTGAGATTGTCAAGATTTTGATACAGAATACGAAGCCCAACTAGAAGCCCGCCCATTACAGCGAGATAACATAAATATGCAGGGTTGAAATACAACCTTTTCATTTCTCTCGTATCCAAATCGAGGGTGTCCTTGGAACTAAATTGAACAGCCACTACGGTACCTGTTACAGTAAGGCATGTCCCAGCAAGCATGGCTCGAGTTACGCGAGCCCCAAGCATGAACTTTCCAAACAACAAATTTGTTACGAATTGAATTGATTCCAACGATGCAAGCATCGATTGAGCTGCAAATGCATAGGAAGCAAAGTTTAACAAGCTTCCCGAAACGAAAATGGTAGTCCCAATCACCCATATTATTGACGTCAGTGGGCTTTTCTTTCCAACATGGACAACCGCAAATTGACTTGAGTCATTGCTGTCAAAGGTGGCTGTATGTATTTTTGTCGGGCTGAGAAAGGTTAATGATTGCTTTCGTGGTTTTGGGGTCGATGTCTCGGATGCAACCTTTTCGTGCAATGATCTTAGACCAAGCGATTGGATATTGTTTCCGGTGTTGATTGCAATACTTCCTAGCAAGCCAAGCGTTGCACCCAACACCCAATTCTCATTCGAGGACATTCCTGGAAATTTACACCGAAGTAGATCATGGCTTCCACCCACATCATAAGTTGGCTGGTTGTCATTGAAATTCAGTCACGGAAAAACTTGCAGCTATCAAGTGATGATAGTTTTCAAGTTTTAAAATTGCTCCATTTCTATGCCGCGTGACGTCCCAAGAAGTGAAAAGTCCTCTAAAAGGAGCCTTTTTTTTCGCGTGACGATCTTTTCATCATATATGCAGTAACACTAAATAGCTTATCCTGTAAATATCACATATCAAAAATGACAATCACAAACCTTCTACTTGGGATGGTGATGGCAGTTATCATGGCGAGAAAAGAAGGAAGTGTACACAAACTGGTTTAATATTAGTATTGTAACGTGATACTTGTTTCATCCTCCTATATATGGGTTGTTTATGAAATCGCCCCACTGCGATTTGTTCAATTCCTTGGTTATGTTTAGTTGTAAACACCATTGTACCTGAGGTGCTGATGCATGTTATACATTATGCTGCACATGATTATTTAAACATATTGAGCAGCTCTGTGTGGAGCGGCGAGTGCGGCGAAGTCTCCGAAAACCTGCATTTGGATATGCACCAGACAAAATGAGATTCAGTCAAAGTATTAAAGAAAAAATATGACATCGCAGCCTAAATAAGCAAAGATCAACTTACCTCTCCATAAATATCACTCTCGCCTTCCTTGGTAAGAGATTTAAGCATAAGTGGCTGGTAAAAGTCTTCTCCTCCAGGAACCTTAGCTCCATGGCCACGATTGATCACAATTCCTCCAAGAAGAGTCACCTCAGTGACTTCATCCCAGAAGCCAGACTTGGTCGTGTAAGCATTGATTTCTGACCTCAACATCTCCCACACCAAATCGTACATTTTGTTGGTAACGTAGGTAATGGTTTCATTAGATTCTGGTTGACCCTTGAGAGCATCCAATCGATCCCTCAATTTTGCAATAATGTACTCCTCTTGGAAATCTTTGGTACCAAGGAATGCCTTTTCGTCATCGCTGGTATCGCCCATGATAGCTTTGTAAGCTCCAACTCCAGCACCACAAGATGTGCTCTCCTTGGTTTGTCCAACACGCTCGACCTTGCCAACGGCACCAGTTTCCGAAACTCCCACGTGAGGTCCAAACACAATAAAGATCTTTCCTTTGTCAGGACAATGGTGAATAAAGGCACCCATACCCGTAACTCCAACAAATGGCAAACCTCCAAGACCACCCAAGTTAAACCCTCCATCGACCTGCAACTTGTTCTGAAAGTCAGCTACAAGACTTTCAGGAGTATCGTTAATTTCGTCGGAGCAGAGGGAGGATCCAAAGAGAGTGTTTTGGGGAGTGTATCCGCGATCGCGGAGGGCAGAAGAGACACGGAGGGAGATGGCCGAGTTGGGGAGAGCGCCAGGGAAATTCTTTCGCATGTTGGCATCGAAGGCGGTGGCAGATGGGGCGGCGTTGGCGGGGCTGACGCTGCCGAGGGGAAGGAGGGTTGTGAGGACGGCGGAGAGGGGGGCCATGAGGCGGGCCTCGCGGGTGGCGGAGTCGACTACGACGTCGTCGTTGGATGCCATTAGTTGCACATTGCTACGTTGGGCGATGGCAGAAGGAGCAAATGCTGCTGATTGGGCGACCAAGTTGGCGCTGAGGAGGAAGGCGCATGCTTTGTTAAGACCCAACATTGTTAAAGGATATTTAAAAATAATGCTCTCGGAAGATGGTACTAGCAGTAACTGTAGTAGTAACGCAGGTTTATTTGGACATTGTGTTGTTCTTCTTGCGGGCGCTTTTGCAAGGCAATCCAGCTCTCCCGCTTTTCTCACAAGAACCCCATCCACTGACGTGTGCATTCCTCTCGATCTTTCGTGTCGTCATAATCAACAATGTGCAGACGTCATGTCGACGTCACCCAAAAAATAAAAGTAGTCACGAACGCATCGAGTCACTAACTGTGTCTGTCCATTGTCCAAGGTCTGTCCCCGCCCGATTGACGGGGCCGCTCAATAAAATCGATGGCGAGAACCACCGATCAACATCCCACAAATCTCGCTCTATCATTGTTTGCTTTGTCCAGCGTCTCCAATCTCTCCATCAACTGCTCTGTTGATTTCCGCCCAACCAAAACAAAGGGGGAAGAAACCAATTGATACCTTAATGTTAACCATATCAAACTAAGAAAGCGAATCTATAATCCTTTCTTCATTTGCGATCAACTGTGAGCACGCTGACAAGTTAGAACTGATTTTCAGGAGACCAGGGAAATATTTTTGTCAATTACAAACTGTAGGTCACCAAGTAGCGCGAGCTCATAAAAGAATAATAAAATGAGGCCTCTCACAGAAGAAGAAACAAAAACACTGTTCCAAAAACTTGCCGAGTATATGGGACGATCAGTGGAACGTTTGATTAATCGAAGTGATGAACGCCATTGTTTTCGTTTGATCAAGGTGAGACAACTTCAACGAAAGAACAAATATTTTGATCACGCGCAAATCAATGGATTTATGAAGAATTCATGTGATTTCTCTCGTCACAAACCTCAACTTGTTTACTCAACAAATAATCGGCATTACATTACGGATGGCTTTCCCAATTCTTTTTTTCACTGTAACAGGATCGGGTATACTACGTCAGTGAAGGCGTGATGAAAACTTCCACATCGATAAACAAGGATAATCTGCTCCATTGTGGAACGTGTCTTGGGAAATTTACCAAGAGTGGGAAATTTAGATTGCATATCACAGCTCTGGATTATTTGGCTCAGTACTGCAAGGTGAGTGACGTCCAACATTATTCATCACTCATGCTTTGTTGGTACGATGTATATCAAGGGCTTTAATTTATTAAAAAATTCTCACTTCTTGATGCATCACCAAAAATTAATATTAATCAGTACAAAGTATGGCTCAAACCATCTGCAGAAATGTCCTTCCTTTATGGAAACAATGTAATCAAATCGGGATTGGCACGAATCACGGAGTCCACTCCTCAATATGCCGGTGTGGTGGTTTACAACTTGGCGGATATTCCATTGGGATTTGGTGTGGCAGCACAAACAACCGATGCGTGTAAGGAGCTTGGTCCAACTGCAAATGTCGTGTTGCACCAGGCGGATGTTGGGGAGTTTTTGAGAGGTTTGGAGGATGACATGTTTTAGAGTAGATGGGTATGATAGCTGCAGTCATTGTCATTATTGACTTGGTTGGGGGGAAGAAGGTATGCATTAAGAAGTCAATTGCAGCAAACATGGAATATCAATATTTGCATTGCGTTGTCGAATAAGGATAAAACGGGACGTCAGCCGAGAGCATTCTTTCGTCAAACAATCATTACTTCTTGCAGTAAAATATCAGTCATCTCAAAATGCGTGAACAATATGGTGTATCGCAGTGTTGAAAACAAGATGTAGCTAGTTTATGTAATCCATAATATCAATATGATTGAATACACAATTAACAGTCAAAAGAAAAAGATCTACAGAGATAATTTAAGTATTTCTTAACTAGATTTTATTTGCGAGCAAACCTTGACAATCGCATCCTCTGAAAAATCCACTCTGAGGCTCATCACCTTTCGAATCTCATCGACTGTTAAGTTTGTATCATTGCTCTCCCCAATTTTGTATGCAAACACTAGCCAATCTGAGGGTTTCTCTAACTGTAATATAGATACAGCCTGATTTATTCTTTCAAATTGTTGTAATATAGTGGCGGTGTTAATGTTGGTTGGTCCAGTTTTGGATGTGCTGGATCCAAGAGCTAGACCGCAGTACACATTTTGCAGCATGCGTACTTGTTTTGAGAGAAGCATGGCTCCCCAGTCATTGAAGTCTTTGTTTCCTTGAAAGAGAATCTGTAGAATAATTTCGGTTGATTTCCAGCTCATTGCCTGTGAAATGTAAAGAATGGTGCACCGTCAATACTGTCAGTGTATGTTATGGAGAATATCATGAACACAAGAGTTCAAATCAGCAGACATACCTCTGCCATCTGTAAAATCACCGCGGCATCACACTTATCTTCGCCTATTTCTCTAAATATTTGCGAGCGACGTATTGGTCCAATCATTTCAACCTCTAATCGATCTTCTCCCTCTGCGCTACGAAATGATGAGGCATCCAAGTTATATATCTCACTCTCAATGAAGAGTCTCAAGTTTTGAAGGCATAACCTCCCTTCGCAATCAAACGTATCCTCGGCTCCACACCATTCAGTTATTAGAACACGGACTCGTTGATGTATGAGATGGTTGTAAGAGCGTGAGTGAGACGCCAACTCATCCCGTGCAAATGAAAGCATTGATGATTTGTTAGAATTGACATTTCCGGAATTTGCAGTGGCTTCATCTTCCAATCGCTCTTCTACCAGCTCGGCGAACAAACCAGACAATGCTGAACATGCATTTCCTGCTGCAAAGATTCCATTCAATGCGCATAACTCCGTGTCTATTCTGTTTTGTAAGACACTTTCTTGATTTTCTCCAAATTTTCCTCCAACGCCAATTTTCTCCCAGAGTGCCGAAGATACACCTCCAGATGCAGGTGGTCCACTTTCGGTATATTTGCCCCCTCCTCCTTCGCCGTGACCCATGTCGTCATCTACAGCTTCCAACAAGGCAGCAGTAAATGAGTTCTCAACTTCTGATCTTGCCCCTCCCATGGCATCACCACTCTGATGATCCTTCACCTCACACGAATCCCCACCACTACATCCTACACCCTCCATCAATGCTCGATACACGCCTCCTCCTCCACCACCAATACCCCCACTCTCATCCACACCCCACGTTTCACAAACCCAATGACCTACAGTCCACACAGCTCTTTCGCTGCGTGTTCCCGCCGCTCGTTCAATCGCTCTTACACATAAAAAATGGGCATCTTCAACGATACTTGGGACTTTCAAGTTTTTACGCCCTAATTCAATTAATTGGGGAGAGGCAAGAGAGAGGGCTTGGGTGAATTGAAGTGTGGCTAGTTGAGTTTCCAATGTAGAATAATGAAGTGATTGTTCAGTGAGCAAGTTTTGAAGTTTAGAGTCCTTGTTGCGGTCCTGGGTTGCTGCATTATCCCTCACAACTGTCTGCTGAGAAAACACGCAGTATCGCGAAAGAACCTGACACAAAAACGCCATCTCTTCCAAAGCTGCCTCCATGGATAACAAATCCACTGCCTCTTGCGAATTATTTCCACCATTAGAATTTTCTTGTTCCAGTGATGAAATTCCACGTTGATCACTTCCAAACCAAGAACCAACCGTGACCGACAATGCCTGCGCTTCGTTATCAAGTGTGTCCATGGCTTCTTGACACATGTCTTTCAACAGAAAAGTGATATCATTTTTATTATGCGCAGTATGTGGGGAAATGGCGTCTCTCCATGCAGCCAAAGGTTGAATTAAGCTTGATGCCTCTCCTAATATTACAGTAACAGCTTGAGCATGGGGTTGTTCCCTCGGAGCAGTACCTCCTCCATCGGCACCATCACCTCCCATGCCTCCAGCACCGTTGTCATCTCCCTCTTCATCTGAATCACCACCTCCCCTCAACTCAAGTTGTTGTCTCCTTCGGTCTTCCTCTAAAATATCAGATACGAAGCATTTTTGACTTTCTGCCACTCGTCGCAGTTCAACTAGAGATGAAATGACATGTTTGGAACGAGTCCGTAGACATCGCCTTTGGTATTGTGCATATGCATGTGCGATTGTTGAGGATGTGATTATTGTTTCTCCTGCATCCTCGTCATCGCTGTTGGGAATCGATGGTGAATCGGGACAACACGATGGAGGAAACAAAGTTTGGACATGGATCATTCTCAGAGCCAATTCTGCCAATCGAGCCATGCACGGCTGTATTTTGAATTCTCCTTCTTCTGCGTCACCTCTTTCCTCAAAATTATTATTTGTCGCATCGTCAAATGGTCCTGATCCATTATTGAGGGAGGAAACAGAATCAGCTTCTGCCAACTTTAGAAAATTATGGGTTACGAATTCAAGACCTTTTGCAATACAATTGGATGCCATGAGGAGGTAGACATTTTGATCATCTCCATTATTTCCATCCAAATGATTATTGCTGTGCGATGGTGGGTGACGTTGGCCATTGCTTTTATTTTCATTTTGCGGAGAATCTATACAAATCAACCCAGAGTCTGCCAAGCGTATCATCAACATGTCTATGGAGGCAAAGGTCCCCTCAGTGCAATGTATAAACTCTTGCGCAATTTTTCCATCGGTAATATCCTTGAGACTCGGTTGTTGCTGCTTCCCATGGCCAGTGCCATTTGAGTTTAAGACATTATCATGGTCGTCCTCTTCCAAAAACTTGAGAAGTGGCACCAGACGACGTCGCGATTCTTCCATGGACATGTGGCAATTTTGGATGCTTTCCATTAGGGTTTCGGCCCCGACTATTTCGGAGGTCTGGCATGGTGGTGATTGCGAGGACTCTGGCTGGTGGCGGCGGTCCATGGCGAGGATTCTGTCGTCTTGCCTCTTCATGCTGTGAGCGCAGGCCGGCAGCCGCGCCGGGCGATCACCTTTGGTGATAACGTAGTGACTACGTTTTCGATCTAACAGATACAAATAAAAAATGAAGGCCAATAAAAATACTCCTAATCTCTCCTAATGCAATAAGATTGCAATAATGCAAATATTGCGCATCACATCACAATATCATTAAATCTTGCTTATTGATAATAATTAAGTGTGCTTTGTGACTTTCAACATGCCATGATCTATTTTGCCTTTGAACTGCTTGCTCCAACATTGTCCAAATTAGCTAAGTACTTTTTAAATGTTGTGTGAGGTTAAATAACTCTCTGCATTTGAATGCTCATCCAATATCCTAAATAATCAAGCTCATTCTTGAGATATTTCTAGGGCACCCTCTCATCAAGCATTGCGGATTCTATCCCAATGTGTTTTACTGGGTCATGATCTTTCTGTTTCTGTATGCATTTTACATGAATGTGAATCAAACAAAGCAAAAAGAGCATTTGCATGTTACAAATTAAATACATCCTCTAGATTCAAAAGTATTCTTTACTATTTCTTCCATAAGCATGAACAAATCTAATCATGAGGACAACATCTAATTTTCAAAACCCGCAAAATTTAACGAAATGTCCAACAGAGAGTCTCATGGTTCAGCAGAACAAATAAAATAGTAACAATCAATTTCATCAGTCAACATGAAGACCCTCCCTCGTACCATAATCCCTCGTAAACGTCGAATGGCTCCTAGCCGAAGTCCCTCTCATCACCTCACCCGCAGCCAAAGTAGCCCCCGCGGCTGCCAAAACTCCCGCACCCGCACGAGGATTTCCAAAAGCAATCAAAGTCGCTCCACCCACAACCGCCACCGTTGCCAACTTCTCCGAAATTCTATATTCGTCATTGGCACGACATACCGAATCTTTGGCGGAGGAGGCAGCGTAGCGGATGTGAGTGGATGCTTCTCGGGCTTGAACGTCGGCTTGATCGCATGTGGATCGGAGGTTGTTGCGTAGGTTTTGTGTTTTGTGTGTGAGGTTGGACCAGACGTCTTGTGCGGATTGACCGACGGATTGGCTAATGTTTTGGACGGTATCTGTGGTTCTTCTGCGGAGTTGGTGTTGTTCGTCAAAATCTTGAAAGGTGGATTCGAGAATGTTCCAGGTGCGGTGCAGGGGTTGTGTGGGATTGGACCTTGGTTCAGAAGGTGGAGGTGTCTGTTGGTTGGGAATGTTGTCTGCGGAGGGTACAAAAGTATAAGTGCTGTCCTCTCCACCACGCCTCGAAGTTGCCCAAGGATCTGAACTGTCATACATCATTGCATCATCGATTCTTGTTGCAAATGATTTGTTGATGCTTTCATCATGATCGTTTCTCGAGCCGTGCACCTCGTCATCCCGATTACTGCCGCCACCGCTAGACAGCAAATATTCAACCGCCTGCTCCAAATTCCCTCCATGTTCGTGCAATGCACGCTGAGATTGAGTGGATTCAAACCCCATGGACAGTAGCATCGATAGGTTGCCATCGTCGACAGTGCAGGGTGCCTTTATGGATTGATCCTTTTCCAATTGTTCCTCGGTTGCCATCACTGTCGTCGTATCGTCGATTCCAGTTGCACTTGCTTCTTCATCTTCTCCTCCAGTTTCTTCACTTGGAGGTTCCTGATAGTCGGGAGTGTCGTGTGATGATGGTGCAGGGTCTGATGTGTCAGTGTTCATTGTTTGTGACGAGTCGTGCACCATGTCATTGACATTCTCCGCTTCCGGAGTTTCTTTCGCTACCATCGCTGCAGCTTCGTTTTCATCATTAGCATTCGTTAGATGAGGATGGCGGACTTCGCATTGGGCGGTGTCATCGATGACAGAGTTGTTTCCGGTGCCGTCGTGTTCAGNGATGAGGATGGCGGACTTCGCATTGGGCGGTGTCATCGATGACAGAGTTGTTTCCGGTGCCGTCGTGTTCAGGAGGGTTGTTGGGAGGAGCCACCGCAATGCCAGCTTCGCCATTTTCGTTCGTTTCTTCCGCGAGGAGCAAGGTATCTTCGTCGTCAATCAGCTCCCATGATTCTTGGTCTCCTTCCGAGTGGGCAGAGTGGTCGTCGCTATCGTAATTATTGTTGACCGCCATGATTCAAGAATTTTGTTGTTGTGTGAAGTGTAGTGTGTTTGTTGTGTTCTCGTTTCTCGTTGTTGTGTTTCGTTCGCTGATTATGGAATGACAGTTAGCATCTCTTTCACATCAGGGTGACACTTCTTGCAATAATGCATTCAAACTCTGTGAATAAAACGAAACAATGTTTCTCACTTACTATGCTTACCCAGTTAAGATGATGAGTCCACGACTCGGATCAAAGAACAATCATGCATCGTGCACATCGTGCCCTGAGTAATTTGTACGGTATGGTACATGTAGAAGTGTTACCAAGTATACATGTGTGTACGGTTATGTCAATCTTCCACAGAAATCTGCCCGCCGCCCGCCCGCGGACCGACCGCTGCTTAAAAATAAATAATAGAGTAGGTATCATCGAACAGACACCGCAATTCGCAATAAACCAAACCTAACCAAACTGCCACCGACTCAACCCTACTACCATGTCTCGCCCAGCCATCCCCTACTCCATGGGAGCACCACCCATGCTCACTCCCGCAGAACTGCAAAAATTCGAAGCTCCCCTCATCGCCCTCGCCAATTTATCGGGCGGAGATTTGAGGAAATTATTCCAAGCCTTCTTTTCGTTTTTGCATCGAAGGACGGATTTTTATTGCATTCTTCCCAAGGACGAGAGTGGTGATGATGGTGATGGTGGGGTGACAGGTGGTAGTAATGGAGCAGGTGGTGGTGGGGGTAAAAACATGGGGTTCCGTGAAGGACAGGCGGAACAGATTTTGATTGCGTCCTTTCGTCAATTTCCATTGAGGAGGGTGGGGGCGCCGCCCAAAAAAGCGACTAGTGCGATGGTGTCCACGTCTAGTTCGAGTGATGCAGTGGTGGCATCATCTTCTTCGTCAAAAGTAAAAGTACCTGATAAGAAAACTGCAGGACTGGCCTCTGCAGAAGGGGGTAATGGCCCCACTGGTGCCACAGACACTGAGAAAAAATCAGAAGTTGCGATTACGGCAGAAAATTCAAAACCCAAAAGTAAGGATGGCACGGCTGACAATGGAGGCAATGCGGCAAATAAAAATGAAAGCAAAGAAGGTGGAGGAAGCACAGCAACCACAAACACAAGCACAATCCGCTACACCGACGATGGAAAACAAATTCCAGTCGGCAACGGAGGATCCAATTCCCGTTATGTATGGACTCAAACTCTGGAAGAGGTCACCGTCCATCTTCCACTAGCAGAAGGAACTCGCGCCAAAGACTTGGATGTCAAAATTGGCGCTACTTCCCTTTCCATCAAGCAAAAAAACTCCAGTGCAGACGCTTCTGCCAACTCGACAATGATTCCCTTGGAGGGGACATTATTCGCCAAAATCCGCCCCGACGAATGTTCGTGGACGCTGGAAACAAATAGTAGCAATCCATCATCTTCACATAGCAACATCGCCGGTAGTAGCAATAACATGACAACCTTGCAATTGGTTCTTGACAAAATTCAAAAAACATGGTGGTCTACGGTATTATCTGGTGATCCCATCATTGATACTACAATGGTAGACTCCACTCGCCACATTGACACCTATGACGAAAAGACGCAAGCGCAAATTCGTAGAATCATGTTTGATCAACGGCAGGAACAATTGGGGTTGCCGAAATCGGATGTTTTGATTGGGGAGGAGCAGTCGACGAAAGTGCCGCCCTTGCCGGCGGGGGTAGAATATATTGATGGGGAGACTTTGGACAAGGCATCGATTTCAAAGAAGAACTGAAGGAGCACTCGTTTCAATTTCTGTATTCTTTAAATGTGGATTGGTCTGTGTGTTGGCCATTCCCACATGAGTAGAGTAATTCAAATACCTAACAAAATGTCACGTGTTCTAGACAATATTTGGAGTAAAAAACACATTCCAAACATTTACTAATTTATATTATACTTTTACAATGGCATCAGTCAATGAAATAAGACAC
>JALLAR010000666.1:0-13618 GCA_036939335.1 Conticribra guillardii
TGGTCTGTCCTTCACAGGGCTAGAGTTATAATGCAATTTGACTTTTTACGACTGCGAGTAGTCTAATAGTACCCGAGATTGCTGGCGCAAGTGATGTATGACGTGTAAAGATGACAGCATATGCTGTCCGGCGAGGTCATTTGAAAAGATCCGTCAGATCAACTATCTCTAGTTAGTAGTAGTTCACTCTAGTAACTATCTAGGGCATCTTCTATTCTTATATTTTTAGTCAAAAACGTCTTCGTTTTTACGCCATTTTAATCTTTATTGCGTGTTTGACGATGACACATCCGTGGTCCGGCGAGGTCATATGAAGAGATCTGACGTTGAGAACTCCATATGAATCCACCTTCCTCGGAGACGGCAATACTACATAGCGTGAATGAAGCTACTAGCAAGGGAATCTCCACGAAAAAAGGATTCGAACCACGATATCACACGTACGCAAAACACATAGGGAATAATACGTGCGCGAAACACATAAGAAATGTACGTACGCAAAACACGGCTTAAAAGGATTCCGAGGATCTTATTGTATTGATTCCAATGTTTTGAAATATGTCGGGATTCATAAGTACTGATTCCTATGTGAACGATCTTAGAAATCTTTGCGAGTACGTGTTCGTTAGTTCTCATCCAAAATAGATTGATCTTCTGTCCGTGATTGATCCCTTCTCATCCATCCATGGCTTTTTTCTATGACATCCAATGCGAATTGGTGCTGTTTGCGTGCACGCAATTGTTCCTCGGCGCGAGAAGATGTGCCCTGTGCACTCCACTATGTAACTGCAAAAATAAGAATTCATTTCCAATCGTATGTTCCCTCATAAATTTAATAATTTTATCCCCGCACATTACATCCCAACCCTCAAAATGAAGCTTGCCATCCTCGCCGCCACCGCCGCCTCCACTGTTGCCTTCGCCCCCGTCCAACAGGGCCGCACCGCCACCTCGATCAACTCCCTCAACGGATGGGAACCCGATGAGAACGCCTTCGCCTGGGGCCTTCCCGGCTCCCTCGCCCCCGTCGGCAACTTCGACCCCCTCGGCCTCGAGAGCGGAACCGACCTCGGCACCATGAAGAAGTGGCGCGAGGCCGAGGCCCAGCACGGACGTGTTGCCATGCTTGCCGCGCTTGGTATGCTCATCACCGAAGAGCCCATTGAATACCACCCTCTTTTCGAGGCATACAACAAGGACATTGGACCCTCAATCCGTCACTTGGACGAGGTTCGCGCCGCTTCTCCTTTCTTCTTTGAAGTCCTCATCCTCATCATTGGCGGACTCGAGTTGAACCGCGCTCTCAAGGGATTCGCCTCCCCCGAGGGAGATTTCTCCTTCCAAGAACTCAACGAAGACCACTACCCCGGAGATATTGGCTTCGATCCCCTTGGCCTCAAGCCCGCCGATGCCGAGGAATTCGCCACCATGCAGACCAAGGAACTCCAGAACGGACGTCTTGCCATGTTGGGAGCTATGGGTATCATTGCCCAGGAGTTGACTAACGGAGAGGAGGTCTTCGTCAACTTGGGATTGGCCACTGATAGGTTCGATCCTTCTTCTGTTCCCATCCAATTCTAAATCATGAATATGATTCATGAATTGGTAAGTGTGGGGAGCGAGAGAAGATGTTCGAGATGGTCAAATAATCTATTCTGAATGCCATCTCATTCCCCTATCACGAAGAGTCATCAGAGATGAAACACTTAAATTACGTTTGCTACAATACAAAAATATACCTCATAGACAATTTGATTCACGAGAAAAAAGATGTTGAGATGCTTTAATTTTTATTAAAATTAGAATGAATTTGAAAAAAAACATATTGCATGCTATCCCATGCAGTAATAATTCTAACTCATCACATTATGGTACTTTATTCACAAATAAAAACAGTGGAGCGACTTTTTGGAAAATTTCAACAATGAAGGAGCAGGCAATATTATTTATTGTGACACTGCCTGGAGATGTAATGAATTACAACAGTAGACAGCCACGACAATTACATCACAATATCATAGGAAGATCAATGGAAATGCGCAATAATACATAACGCAATACAACAAATTGATTTATGGATTTTGTAAAAGGATTGAGCATAATCGCTTTTTTATATTTCTATTTTTTTCATGCAAGGTTTAATTTCATGTTTTCGTGTAGTGCTAGTTTCTCATCAGATGCATTTTGACGCGCACATATTTTCAATTTGAAGATTGCAACATTAAAGGAGCTGGCAATAATTATTACACTGCCTAGATGTAATGAAATACAACAGCAGCCATGACAGTTACATCATATCATAGGAAGATAAATGGTAATGCGAAATAATATGAAAGACAACATATTGATTAATGGATTTTGCAAAAGGATAGCATAATCGTTTGTTTATATTTCTACTTTTTTCATACAAAATTTAATTTTGTAGTTCTTGTTTCACTTAAGATGAATTTTGACGCGCACATATTTCCAATTTGAAGATTGCCATATTAAAGGAGCTGGCAATAATTATTGTGACAATGCCTAGATGTAATGACATGCAATAGCAGCCATGATAGTCATATCATATCATGGGAAGATGAATGGAAATGCACAATAATACAAAATACAACACATTGATTAATGGATTTTGCAAAAGGATAGCATAATTGTTTATTTATATTTATATTTTTTTCATACAAGGTTTAATTACCTGTTTTCATGTAGTACTACTTTCTCCTAAGATGAACCCATTTTACTCTTTGTGTCATCATTGATCAACGAGATTCGCGATTTTATGCAATAAATTGCACAATCATTCCCCAACTTGCTTTCTAGTTGATCATAATAAGATCGAGCCATCTAGAGCATCAGCTTCATTTTGCATAACCCCCGTAACTGCATCCTCCTCCTTATTGTCCTTGAACCAGTTACACATACATAGCCATGGGAACCTTGTGCCAACTATGAGTCGGAAAATTCTTCATCGACTTGATGAACTTACGCACTTTTTCACGAGGCAATCCAAAACGCTTCTTGGAGTTATTATTGGAATTCTTCGCCGACATGGCAGGGACCCGGTCTGGGTCAAAGTTGTATCGTTCCAATACAGGCTCAGTGCGATGAACTTGTTTGAAATCGTATGAATCTTTTTCTTCAATGGCCATATCATCTTTAGATTCCTGCGCAAGTTCAAGCCAAAATAAGATAAACATGTGTGTACAATTTGAAACACTGAGACAAAATCGATTTTCAAAACAATGACAAACTTATTTCAACGAAATTATCTCGCTCACCTTGCACATATGCATGTCCCAAGGCAAAGTACTCGGCGCATCGCATGCCCCATGGTCTAACTCTGAAATAAATTAAAAACCAACAGTCATTTATCAAAAGATAAAAAAGAATTGTCAAGATTGTGGCAGCCCCGATCAAGATGTGGCAAACATAATCATATTGCATACCTCTCTGCATCTCAACATCACGCGTCAAACTTGCCAACAGCATAAACGACGTAAGCAGCGAGCGCGCATGATCATCCTAAAGCACAAAAATATTGTTAACACGACGAATTCTTTTAACATTGATAGATGTGTCATTTTTAAGAAGGAAGGTGTGGTATCAACTGCTTACCATGCACATTGACTCGTCCCAAGGCATGACAACCGGCGCATCGCATGCCCCCTGGTCTAATACTGAGTGCATTTTTTCAAGCAATGAGTTAGCATAAGAAATTAAGGAACAATATTCATATTACATATTGTTGCGATGTTCACATACCATTTTGCTTCTCAAAGCCACGTGCCAAACTGGCGAGTAACATGAAAGATATCAATACCGAGCTTTCATCTGTGCAGTGATCGTATTTTTACATACAGCATGGCGGCTTTAGCTCAAAAGCGTGTTGCATGGCACATCCTTAGTTGATGCGAAAACGAATACTCACCTTTCTGGATTTCGTAATCTCTGGCCATAATGGCCATGGTCATAAACTTCATTAGATACGACTGAATATCTTCATCACTCATGTCCTCCTCGTATTGAGAGACAAGAATTTCAAGACACTCGTAGTTGGGCGAGAATAAAATTTGAGCAACGTCGCATTTGGTGGGTGATGTGGTGATGTCAGGGCCCTATGCAGTTTTAAAGATCGAATAAGTTATTGATTCGCAAAATAAGGTTTTCTGAGTAGAGGGAATGACGTGAAATACATAGAAGAAGTAGCTTTTATCTCACCATGCAAAGATATGGGCTGAGCCATAAGCCAGGGCGTCCGTCACACTGGGCCAAATCAACACCTACATTTGGAATTTTGGATAAGATGAAACGAAACATTATTCAACCGTACTACCACTATAATATGCAATCGGCATACTCATAAAAGACAAGAGAGCGACAAAAACAATGGCCAACGCATGCCTTCCAAAACAAATTAACTTGCCTGCATTGGTGGCGCAGATCAAGGAGCTGAGGGACAGAAAACGAACCAAATTCATGGTATCTTTCAGCTGTTCTATAATTCCAGACCGTTCTTGGATAAGTATCTGAATTCTAAATCAAAACTAATGGACCGAGACGGAGACGGAGACGACGACGGCGTAATATGATGCAATATTGGAATGGATAGCACTCCACGACCGGATATAGTGGGAAAAGAATAGGTGATATCAAGAGACAAATTACGAAGAACAATAAAATAAGTAAAAAATTAGTAGGTATCGAACGAACGCACCAAACTTTTCATTGATGCGCAGATGATTTTCTGTCTCAAGAGTACTAGTACTAGAGAGAGGATTATATATTTGTGGGGTGTCATCAACCCTTGGTCAACAGCTAGCAGGGAGCAGTGACATCTATTTACCTCTAGAGTGACATGCAAGCAGTGCTTTGAATGAAGCCCAAGTGACGCCGAGATGAGAACCCAAGCAATCAATCTTAAATCTGAAGGATATTGGAATACTTTCCCCGCTTCTATGTATTATGGAAGTAGAAATATTTTTAATTCGAGTACTTATGATATTATCGTACCAAAATGAGGTATTTACTAGTAGGAAACCAGTACATACAATACATGTATGAAGTAGACATCAACTTGTACAGTGCATTACAATAATGATACAAAGGTTGTACTATTTCCGAGGCACCCCGTCGTATGAGACTTGTATGTGCTTCCATTCGTTTTACTACAGAACCCAGAAGGTACAGCAAGGTTCTTTTCATATGATTTTCTAGAGTAATGAAGGTGAATATAATATTATTTATCAGTTTCTTTATTTTTTCAAGACTGTTGATTGATGTGAGATACTCTACCTCTCTAGAGATAGAGTATTTTTTTTCCCTCCATCATCGAGGCATCGAAGCCAGTAAGTATTGTAGGTAGGAGTACGATATTATTATCACGTAACATCATACATACAGGCGGGCACTATGGAGAGAGATGCAATATGCAAGGTGCATTTTGCTCCATTCATGCTGCAGTGATACACAAACGAGTCCTTTGTTTCTTCGAAGCCAACCACAAATAAGACCCTATAAGAACGATGGCATCCGTCGACGGCAATGCCACCCCCAGCAACGCGGAAGCCACCAATGTGGCCCTATCAACGCACAGTCTTGAAGAGTTGATGCTCGAGCGAATCAGCGCCATTGACAACATCCGCAGTTTATTGCATGAGGAGTTGGAGCAGGACAATTCCCTCATTGCCGAGTTCTCTGAGAAGGTGATCGCATTAGAACAAGAGCTGGCGTCCAAAAAGGAAGAAACTGAAAAGCTGGCAAAGACCAATGAAGAATATAAATTAGACATCGCGAAGAAGGCCGAAGAAGAATTCAAGGAATTTGCCTCCACTGTCGACGACCTGGTCGAACGCAACGAGAGCCTGGAGAAGGAACGGGATCAACTTGTCCTTGACAAGAAGAAATTAGAGGACGCGATCGAACCACTCGACAATCGAATCAAAGAGCTTGTCCTCATGGGCACTGAAGTTACCAAGTCTCTTAAGGAGGCAAAGGGTTCCCTCGAAAGAGAAATTAAGTCCAAAGAGCGACTGGAGAAAGAAAAGGAGGAATCGCGAGAAGCCATGACCCAAGCAAAGAAAGAACATCAAGAGGAAGTCAACACATGGAGCAAGCGTCTGGAGGAGGCAAACGCTTCTCAAGTTCAGTTGAAGAAGGAGATGGATGAGTTGAGGAAGGCGTTGTGTGACGAGCAACTCACCAACATGAAATTGACTGGACTTGAAGCCAAATTGGCATTGGCCGAGGAAACAATCTCCAAGATATCAAAAGAGAGAAACCGTGCCGAGGATGAATTGAAAAGTATCAAAAAACGCAACGCCAAGCTCCAGGCGGCCCTCGACAGCAGCGATCCCCAGGCAGCGCTCAAGAAAGAATTGAATGATCTTCGAAAGAAATTGTGCAAGGAACAACAAACTAATACTCAACTCAGTGGACTCAAGGCCCGACTCGATGAAACCGAGAGACTATTGGACAAGGTCAGCCGAGACAAGAATAAACTTCGTGACGAGCTTAGTGAGGTGTATGAAATTAAAGGAAAGCTTACATTCGAGAGTCAACAAAGTTCCATCAATGATGCTTGGCTGGAAGAAAAGGTCGCGCTTCAGAGACGATTGCACCAATCTGAAAAGGCACTGGTATTACTTGCAAATAATAGGGATGAAATGGAGAAGAAGCTCAAAGATGAAATTATCAAGAACAAAAAGTTGGTATCATCCTCGGCAAAGGCAGAGCCAACCGAGTTGGCAAAGTTGCAGGCTTCATTTTACAAGGAGAAGAAGGAAATGATGAAGAAGCAGCAAGAGTTGGAGGGTATGTTGATTGAGGCGTTACAGAAGAGAACACAATTCAACCAAGAGGAGCTTGCTATTTTGCGAACTTCTCCTCTCAAAAAGGGTGTTAAGAAGTTGAGCCGTCCCACTGCTGAATAATCAATGTGTGTATTGAGGCGGCACAAAATGTACAGAGATAGTGTGTCGATTTTTAATGTCTGAGTGTAACATGCATGCGTCTATTTTTTTGGGCGCAATGATTAGGCGACGAGAAAGATTTTTGTATCAATCTACATCAGCAATGGTGTGGTAGAATTTTCAATGCAGTGCGGTTATTGTACAGAAAAACCAAACGCAACAAATGTAATAAATAACATATAATGTATAGAATGATTTAAATTGCATCTATAATTAATTGTCAATAAACAACTTTGTCATCTTTGGATTCGTTTTTTTCTTGCTCACTAATGACAAACAAATCGGAGTTGTAACAGGATTAAATTTTCACTAAATTGCGGTTTATCGTAAAATGATAATAATATCCAGCTCTTCCCTAAATAAAAACGGAATGGCAGGCGTAGATTGTAGAAAGAATATCAAAATCAACGAGCAGCGCTTGCTTGCTGCTTGCTTGGGCACTCCATTCATTTATTCGCATCGCTCTGCTTTGTTGGCATCATCTGTGTTGTCCATGGCGGTACCTATTGTATGCATGCTGTTCTCTCTCCATCTAGAGAGATATAATATCCCAGGGAACTCAGTTTATCAAGTAACAAAATTGAGCAAAATGGTTACGATTCAATTGTAAAACTTCTCCAAGATCCAATGCGTTCAATAGAGAAACTGACTTCGGGAATGTATGAAAACTCATCAATCAATTTAGCAAATGCCTTGTCCGGGAACAACACTCTGAAAGAGTTGCATCGTCCCCAGTATAGCATCTCACACGCTATATTTGGCACTTTTCCGGATCTCTCTGCAACACAACAAACATCAATGCAACATACTACTCTTCCAACCACATGTTTGTTTTATTGTACATTTGGAATAAACGCCCTCCTGAGCCCCTTCAGTATTTGGAATGGAATACAAATTCCGATAAAAAATAGTGGCCCGTCGGAAAGTGTTCATGCGGCACTTCATTTGTGACTTTCGCGTGAAACCATTCAACAAATTTCATTCAGTTTCATGGACAATGCCAGTGCAGAGAATAGCAGACAAAAAAGGCAATGCTCATCATTTAATATTATTTGAACTAGTCAAAAACAGTCCACTGATATGTGAGCGAGTGAAGTCTGCACAGCAGTACATTTTAACAAGTCGTGATAATTGTTCCCAAGACCTCTCTACAACATCTCTCGATCAATATCACATTGATAATTCATTGAACCATCCTGACGACATCACCCAACTATATATATATTATAAATTTATCCAAATTTACATCTCTAACATGACAATAAATACAGTGTTGCTGTGGAAACAATGAGTTGCAATGCATCCATTGCACCCTCACTCGACGACGAAGAAGGAAGCATCGTCTTTCCCATAGTAGGACTTGGAGAAATTGTAGGAGCCTCAGTTGTAATACCCCATTCACAATTATCATCCCCAATCCTCAAAAGCCCCGATGATCCACTTCCAGACATTTCACAGACTCCTCCACTGTTACCGAAGTCAACTTTATATCCTACCGAATACACACCTTTCTCTTTGTATACATGTGTATGGTTCAATTCAATTATTTCGCCCACTTTGTAGACGCCCATGGTAATGTGGGAAGTTTCATCCCAATCGAACTTGATAGTTGCGATGAAGGCGTCCGATTCCGTTGAATTCGTGATATTCAATTGGAAGAAGAGATATGCCGTGCTTGTCACGTTGACAGATCCACATTGAACTTGAGGCATGGGATTGCCAACGTCAAAACTGCACACGGGTTGATCTTGGGCATGGATTGTTGCCAGATACGAGTGGAAAGCCAGCAGTGCCGCTGTGGCGGTTATTGCTGATTGGGTTAGAAGTGGTTTCATGATGTTGTTATTGTTTGGTGATTCAGAAAGTCTCCGAATTTTACTACACAGTGCTGCCTGTGCAATTCATTATCATGATGTTAAAATTGGGAATGGGACAGGAAAGATCGGAATGCAGTGTTCATTGTGTTCCCACCATCTCAGGCATGATGTTGCCATCCTGGAACTTCCCGCCCTGAATAAAAACTACTACTACATCATAATATTATGGTAGTACAGTAATAATTCTCTCTAGAGAGAGAAAATAGAGAGAGAAAACACCACTCAACAGAGGCCTTCATTTTTTCCCTCCGACTTCTCAAGTTACACAATTACATCATATGTAGGAACCTAGTACTACGATGCATGGTGAGAATTTATTTAGCGTGACATATTTTTAATTAGTATTCATCAGCAATGAAGGTTTAATATATACTTTTTGCGCGAACTTTTTGAATGGCGATCGCTCAATCTCTCCAGCTAGCGAGAGACATGTGATATTATTATTTTCATATCATTATTTTTCCTTCGGACACACACCCTAACAACAACATTATTTGTTTGAAAACTCTAGAAGAAGAGAACGATGACATCCGTCGACGGCAATGCCACCCCCAGCAACGCGGAAGCCACAAATGTGGCCCTATCAACGCACAGTCTTGAAGAGTTGATGCTCGAGCGAATCAGCGCCATTGACAACATCCGCAGTTTATTGCATGAGGAGTTGGAGCAGGACAATTCCCTCATTGCCGAGTTCTCTGAGAAGGTGATCGCATTAGAACAAGAGCTGGCGTCCAAAATGGAGTTAGAACGTGAATTGAAATCTCAAAAGGCGGAAATTGAGAAGCTGTCCAAGACTATTGAAGATCAACACCTAGTCATTAAACTGAAGGCTGCAGAAATTAAGGATCTCGCACATCATATTGAATATTGCGAAGTAGAAATGGAAGACCTTCTAAGTAAGAATGCCGATCTCACTCAGAAGAACGAGGCCTACGATGAAGAATTCAAGGGTCTGGCATCCACCATAGACAATTTGATCGAGCAAAATGTGAGCCTGGAGAACGAAAAGGATCACCTCATCAAGGCCAATGAACAGCAGCAACTGGACATTGAAAAGAAGGCAAAAGAATTTTCTGACAAGGTCGTTGAGTTTGAACTGGAGACGAAATCCAACAAGGAGGAAATTGAGACGCTAACCAAGACAAACGAAGAGCTCGACAAACGAAACAAAGAAATTTCAATCATGGGCACTGAAGTTATCGAATCCCTCAAGGAAACGAAAAACTACCTCGAAAGAGAAATCATGTCGAAAGAGCAACTGATGAAAGAAAAGGAGGAACTGAAAGAAGCCATGGCTCAAGCAAAGATAGAGCATCAAGAGGAAGTCAAGACGTGGAACACACGTCTGGAAGAGGCACATGCTTCCCATGTTCAATTGAAGGAGGAGACAGATGAGCTGAAAAAAGCTTCGCAACTTGTCAACAAGAAGATGACTGGACTCGAAGCCAATTTGGCATCGGCCGAAGAATTAATCACTACCATTTCAAATAAAAAGAAGCATATCGAGGATGAATTGGCCAGTAGGAGTATCAAGAATTGCAACAACGAACTCCAGACCACTATTGACAGCAGCATCACAAAATTATCTGGACTTGAAGCCAATTTGACAACGGCCGAGGAAACAATCTCCAAGATATCAAAAGAGAAGAAAAGTCTCGAGGACGAATTGGCCCATGTCGTAAAACAAAAGAACGAAATCCAAACCGCTCTTGACAGCAGCGATGCACAGGCTTCAGTGAAGAAAGAACTGGATGACCTTCGAGCAAAGTTGTGCAAGGAAGAGCAAAAGAATATTCAACTCAGTGGGCTCAAGACCCGGCTCGACGAAACAGAACGATTCTTGGACAAGGTCACCATGGAGAAAAATAAACTTTGCGATGAACTTTGCGACGCTCAGTTTTGGCGAGAAGAGAAGTCAACACTCGAAACACGATTGCATGATTCTGAAAAGACATTGGTATTCCTTGCCAAGCATAGGGATAAAATGGAGAGGAGACTCAAGGATGAAATTCAAAAGAACAAAAAGTTGGAATCATCATCGTCGAAGACGGAATCGACCGAGTTGGCAAAGTTGAAGGTTTCATTTTACAAGGAGAAGAAGGAAATGATGAAGAAGCAGCAAGAGTTAGAGAACATGCTGATTGATTCATTGAAGAAGGGAACAAAATTCAATGGGGACGATTTCGCTAAATTGCAGACTTTAGCAAAGGCGAGCTGTCCCACTACTGAATAAACATTATTGTATATGGATTGATGAACTAGAAAATGTTGATACAATATTTAGTACAGTGTAAAAATAGTGAGTCTAGTAACAATAGTGACGTTATAAACAAATTACCATATCCTGGTTTAGGCGTTCATTGTGCTTTGTAATTTGCTGCATAAATACATCAAATAGATGGAATTTTTGAAAGCGCAACAACTCTGGACAATCAAACAACATTTTATAATAAATTCACACATCTCCTTCACTCTGAAAAATAAAGGCAATCTTGTGATATGGAGCACAAGAGGATCTTCAATTTTTAAGAGACGAATTCTTTTAAATTCGGATATTGCTACACTGCAGTGATTTACAGACCTTGGCTTAATCCAATAAGAATTCACTCAATTGAGGTGCACAAATTTCTTTTTTATGTATTGTTGGACGCATCCGTAAGAGATGTTTTTGATTCATCACACATCATTTTATAGGACAAGAAGTGATATCTTTAAAGCTAAAAGGAGAACAAAAACCCAAGTTCGGAAGATGCTGGATTTTGAGATCTGCCTTATTAGTAATGATATATATATTATATTGTGCTCAACAATCATGAAACTTTTTATGACATTGGTAGTTTTAGAGATTTAGGAGTACTACATAATATACATCGAATTCCATTAGTAGGACCTTGTGCAGCAGATAATACGAGACAACGCGTTCAGTTATCTAGTGCTTAGATACTTTTAGTATTTCTCCATTTTAATTTATTTTAATATCAACATTTAAATTTTTAATCGCCAATAATTCAAACACAAATCCTCTTGATCGTTTGTTCGCTCGAAAATAAAAAATAATTCCCCAAATGGTCATCACTTAGTATGCATACTAAATGGAACCACAAAATCCTTAATTGGATATATATATATATATATGACATTGCTACTACTTGCATGCTAATTCACTCTCTATAAGATTGGCAGGCTCCCCTGAACACGGGATGCTGCCATGTTGTTGTGATCAGAAAATTGTGTTGTATTGAATGGAAGTTGTTGTGATGCAGCAGCAGCAGCAGCAGCAAAACAATTATTTGAATCGAAATGTTGTTGTTGTTGTTGACTCTGTAGTACAAGTTGCGCGGGAGAAGTGATCGATGCCCCATTATCATTATGAGTGTTAGTTGTCGTCGTGGGCAATACGTTACTGTAGGTATGCGACGGAGTCATGGTCTGCTGCTGTTGCTGCTGCTGTTGTCCACGAATGACTTGAGGATCAATCCTTCTCTTCTTGCTGCTCTGTTTCTGTTTCTTCAAAACAGACTTGGGGACACAAATAGTCGCCTTGGAAGTGCGAACAATCGCAAGATCATCAGGATGCATGTTGACCATTTCATCCGTGATTGAATTGGCGAAAATGGCGAAAAAGGCAGACAGCTCTTGATCTTCTTTCTTCATCTTTTTGGCCGGGCGCTTCTTCTTCGTATTATTACTTGAATTTGAATTATTTGATCTCGACGATGACGACCTTGATGCCGCTGCCTCCAGCCTCGTGTCATGCGCGTGACTGCCTCGAAAGAACGACGCCGTCTCGTGTCTCCAAACACCCTTGAATTCTCCCGTGCGATCCTTCCTGATTCCAGCTCGATTGAGAGCTCGCTGGAAGGACGCAACCTTGGAAATGTTGGGGAAGTACTTTGGGATGATGTTCGTTTCCATATCCTCCTTATTGGTGAACATGATGCCATCAATGTTTGGTGCCCATGATAATGCAGGCACCATACCTTTCTTGGCAGCTTGTTCGCACTCCTCCATTACTGCGTGGAGTTCGTAGAGGAACCTCTCTACTGCACTCATCTCATTCGCGTTGCTGCCACTGTTGCTGCCTGCAGATGATGGCACACAGGCCACATCACTGTTGCTGCTGTGCTGCTGAGGGTTGTTGTCTTGCATGATAGTAGTAGTAGATACGATTACGATATTTACCATCGCGATGCTGAATTTTGAATATTTAAAAAATTATGACAAGGAAAGTACGGTAGTACCATAGAAATAAAAAATAATAAAAACACATGCAAAGCGCAACATCACAGTATTACTACGATATGTACTACATCGAACAAATCCAAAGATTTGACAGGATTAGATTTTTTTATGCTGAGCATTAATTGTATCTCTCTCTATTATGTACTCCTACCTAGTTTGTTGTTTGCTAATAGTATTATATTATTACGAGCAGATTTTATAAGAATATTTTACATACAACATATCTGCAATGGAGATTTTCGCAATTATACGCAAAACTAGCTCTGGTAGATCTGCAGAGACTAGAGATAGAATCTACCTAGGAGTACTATCTAGTAGTCTCTGCAGATCTACCAAGCGGGACTTTATCCGTCCTCTCTCTACCAGTCTCTACCATATCTGATAGAGGACGGATAAAGTCCCGCTTGGTTAACCTTAAGAAAACTCTAATTTTTTTATGCAGGTTAACCTTAACGATTTATGTATTTTTTTATTATACTTATTCCCATGTCAAAATATTCTTTCCTGGTTAAAGGACTTAAAAAAATAAGAGAGTAT
>JALLAR010000667.1:0-13716 GCA_036939335.1 Conticribra guillardii
TTTCAGCACGAAACCCTTTACCAAAAGTGCTCTATTTTTTGCTATACATCCAGCTATACATCGACCTTTATGTATAGCAGGTACGGGTAACCACTAGTACCCGTGTTATCATTGCTAACTAATTTTTCCTGTAGGATTTACGTAGGAATAGTACAAATACATAATCGAGCATAAGTCCCCCAAGACTCTTACCCCAAAAAGCCTAACTCTGACAGCCGTATAGCAGAAAATTCTCCATATAGAGGTGTGAGTTAGGCTTTCTGGGGTAAAGATTTTTTTCAAACACTAGATGAGTAGTACATACAAAAAAAAGTTTTGGAGACTTTAATTTGCTCACAAAAATACTTTGAAGTGCCATATCTAAGTGAATTTTTGGAGGGGCATCAAGTTATACCCATGGGATGACTCCTGATAACATGTAGATTGAGAATATGTAATAAAAAATTGGGGTTAGAAAAAAAGTTGTTAGTCGGAAATAACACGGGTAGAGGGGTATAGCTGCATCATAAAATAATAAAAACCACGCATCATCAAGACGACGATGATAACAAGAACTGCCGCGACGGCATCAAAGTCAATACTACTTCCCTCCCTCGAATTCCGGCTACATCGCGCCACTCATGATGCCGTCCGGTCGTATTTATGCCGTAAGCATCCTCAACTATTTTACTACCCGCTGTTATCCAGCCATGATCGACTGGTGACGAAATTGGGCATGAATGGTGGCAGTTTATTTGAACCTCCTGTTGTCAACCCAAACCATAGCAGTAATGGTGGTATAGGTGCCGGATCTGCCACCGTTGTTGATTCAATACCTGGCTTCAATGACACACACTCTGCAATGAGAGATGAGGATTATGCAGCACTACCTCCATCGGCTTCATTGTCATCATCGCGTCGTTCTTTGCCGCTCCATCGCGTAATTGACGAGTTGGCCACAATCAACGGGTTCCAAAAGACAACGATAGAAAATGACAATGTCGCTCTCGCGGAAGGCGTGGTGGCATCGCAAAATCCGCGGTGGATGAAGAATCACATTGTATACTCCCGTCCTACTCACAGTCCCGTGGAATCAGATGACTCCATCCTACTACTCAAACCCGCAACAACTGCAAATACTACAGTCGCAAACAACAACCATAAAAGTCTCTCAAACAGGAAAGCAATCCCATCATTTCATCCACCATTTTTCCAAGAGGATTTCACATTGTATCGAATTTTGGAAAATCGTTTGGAAACATTTCTCAATCGTAAAAAAGAGCAGTGGAAAGAAATTCTTGACAATAATCCAGTGACGAATGCAATTGGCACTGTACAAAAACGATTACTCACAAACAACAACAACATGAAGAATCTTTGGAAGGATAGTGCAAAACAACAATTGACTGAGCGAGATAATATGGAAAACCAAAATTTGGAAGAAATAAAAAAATCAACCCATATTGATGATGGTAGTAATAGTAGTAGCACTACTACCGAAGATCTGCTCGTAATATCACAGCATGCTAAAATCGTTCTGTATGAGCACATCTCACCATCCTTCCGTCTTCTTGCATTACCACCCATTATGACATATTCAACATCCATCAATGGCAAGAAGACTCTCGTCCCCCGAATGCCATACAGGCTTCAACACAATGGCGCATCCACCATCCTATACGCATCCTTTGTCACTTTTGGTGCCATACCCCTTGCCTACCGAAGTATTCGATATGCAATGGACTATCCCGCCATGGTGGAAATGTTGACGGCATCGTTCATTGGAACATTTGCCTATAGTTTATGGTATTCTCGTAAAGCAGCACGAACAAGACAACGATTGTGTGTAGAGAAGGCGATTGGATCGAGGGTGGTGGCGAGGGAAAGTGCGGTGATTGGAACGTTGGTGGATGGAGCTGTGGATGTTGTGACTGAGGCAGTGTTGAAGGAGTATTTTGATGCTTTGCGTGGAAAGAAACGTAGATTGAACGGTGCTGATAGTGATGAAATAATGGCTGCCGAACATCTTGTGGATATGGAACTTCATCCTGTGAAGATTGCCGAGGAGCTTGGGTTACTTGTCAGTTCAAGTAACAATAAGAAAGACGAGTTTACGGCTATCGGTCTGGATGAAGCAGTAAAAGCGTTACAGAAAACGAATTGATGCCAATGCGCACAGTACTCTTGCCTTTGAGTTATCAAGTTCCATGATTAGGTACTGTGACAAAATAGTGCAGACACCCAACCCAAATGAGGCCAGTAGTGCAGCAAGCCCATTGATAGCCGATGCACCAAACATGCAACTACAAAAATCCCGTCAATAATTCGAAATCTGACTATTTAACAACTATCCTTAAAAAGTATTAGTACCTATTTCCTAAAAGCTACACCACAATCTTATGTGAAAATCAATGCGGAAAGAATTAAATACAAAGAAATCAACCCAACCTGTTTACCTGGTGCTGAATTAATTTGTGAGACCACATTTTTATTCCATCCTATTTCGGGAGGGAAACTAATAAATGAGTTGAAACAACCAGGAGTCTTGTCAGCTACATCAAAACATATGCACTCGGGGTTGCTTTTGGTCCAGTCACATATTCCGTGGCCTGCGCAATTGGCAGGGCACACCAAGCTGTAAAATAACATAGCAGTGTCCAAAAGAGATAAAAGGCCCACGAATTAGATTTTTTTTTAGCAAAAATCATCAAGGAGGTAAAAGTGCCTGCATGAGTACAGAAAGGGGGCAAAACTATTGAAGAGCACTCACTTTGGGCACATCAGAGCTATTTTGGGGCATTCGAAAGTGATGCTGGTCCCTGGAATTAGGTGTGTTTGCCCATCAAAGGAACAAGTCAAATCTTGTCCAGCCGCCTTCACATTCATGACATAGTTGGTGTCGTCACATTCAACGTCAAGGCAAATTGGACGAGTTGAATCTGTGTTGAAGCATCGACTACTGTACTCGGATGATTCTGCGAGTTGTGCAAAGTATTCTAGCTGAGGGAGTAACATTTCCTCTAGTTTGCCAGGGACTTCTTGACAAGTCACAGTGTCGATAGAGAAAGTTGGGCAGTAGTCTGCTCTATCCATGAGACCCCCTAAGGTCTTTTTTTGTACATAAAAATGGAAACAGATCAGATACATCTAAAACCGATGGTGTATTAGGTATGACTTTCTACAATCATTAAGGGCAATTCGAAACTTACCGATCTGCCAGGGTAATATTGAAAACCAGCTGGCGGGGCTGTGTAAGACAAACTAAGCTGGTTGTAGTCAACTAAATCACAGATCCCTAAACTTGTGTGAGTTGGATCACATCCAAATTCTCCCATAAACTGCAAAAGGGACGAATTAAGAATATGAAATAATATCAGCTGCTACTTCATCGTCTGAGTGGACGTGTAAAAGTTACCAATTCAATGTGTGCATACTCACCTTGCCATTTTCAAACTTATACTCCGTATTGCAAAAGGAGCCCTTTGAGTATGCAGGTATATTGCCATCAACAATACACGCTTCTTCCACAAACTCACAGCCCGCGCCATGACCAAACGGACTAATCATGGCCACACTATAATCAGGCTTGTACCAACCACTATCATGAAGCAATGCAAATGTCAGACTCGATAACATCTCTTGCACGCCCCCCAAGACTGCACTCAAACTCTCCGTGAAAAAGTACCGTTCATCAAAATGACTCCCAAAACAATCCTCATTCGTAGGCTGATTCTCCAACGCCGCCCCGGTCAATCGTTGACAATTAAAATGATTTCTCACCACCTGTCGAACCGTAGGCAATGTAATCTCAAACGAACGCACCCCCCTTTTGGAATACCTTTCCGCGAGAGTCGTTTCGTCCGGAACCCACATGACTTTTCGTTCCCCCGTCATGCATGTTACTTCCTTCTCCTGCGGTTGGGGCGTCCTCGGATGTCCAGTGTTGGAATCATAAAAGAAGAGCATATCCGCACTGGTCACCCCCAATACATGCGCAATTTCATGAACTGCCGTTCCAACCGCCAATTTTAATGCATTGTCTTCTTCGGGAGTCATTCCCTGCGATGGCGTAGTGGATTGTCCCTCGGCAGCAGCAACCGCCCCAGCCGCAGCAGCCGCTTGTTTGGCAATCGGATCATCGTCCATGCTATCAATCATTTCCAAACAAAAATCAATTGTTCCCGCAATGGGCCTTTCAAATTGATCCCAAAAACAACTATACGCCGAAGCCAACACCTTGGAATTGCCCTGCGAACACACTGCTGAATTGGCAGTAACGAAAATTACCAAATCGGCATTGGAAACGCCCTGCGGTTGAAAGCTCGGACTCGTCAATGGATCTCCAAAAGGACAGTAGCTGTAATCGATGCGGAGGTTGCCCATGACGGGAACGACGGAAAGGGCGGAAGACCATGTTTGGGCCATGCGGGGAAGGACTTGTCTGGAGAGGTAGGCAACTCGTTCGGAGGAGCGGGTGGATTGGGCGGCCCATTGGTCTAGTTCCGTCTGGGGTTAATGATTTAAGATGGTGCATGATTGTATTAATTATTTATTCAGTATAAACATGTTGCATGCAGAGAATTGAAAAATGAAAATGAGAAGATGAATTAATATGAACGTAGCTAAAATAATAAAGAAAAATAAGAAAAATGGTTACAGTTAAAACCAAGCCAAAACATTCAATGAAACGAATTAGATAGATACTCACCGTGTCAAAATGAATGCGCAATGGTTTGAATAATCCATCACCTTGCAAAATCCGCAGTATTTCTTCTCTACTTTCGCCGTCCTGGTTATCGTCGTGACTTAATCTCCTCACTCTTTCATAGGGATGGCCTTCCTCGCCATAATTAATATATCGTGACTCGTGTTGTAAAATTGGCTTGTTCGTGGCAGTAGCGGGTGGGACGTCTTCTCTCCTCTTTGGACGGGGGCGTGGACGATCATATACAAATAATGTATCGTGGTCGTGGTCGTGCTCGTCATGGTAGTTAGAAAGATGACGGCGATTAGGAAATGATGATAATAATTGTTCATCGAGATCATCCTCGTGCAATAATGAAGTGGATGCCCCCGTAGTCTCACGATGAGGAGGTGGATATTTTTTTATGGCACTGAAAAAAGTTGGCTCGGCAGGCGGATGCGATTCAGCAAGTTGGAGTTGGTTGCTTGTTGCGAGAAGGATGAATAATGCTTGCAGCATGGTAATCGGTTTTGGGAGTAAATTGGACATGGTAGGAGGATGTAATAATAATATTATCTTACTGCGATGCGATACCATCGTCGTCATGGTGGGTGTGTGTCACTTTTATTAACTTTGGGAGGAACTGATTTCTTGGATCGGGCCTGACGATTTTTGTTTTTGGGTAGTAGTACTACTAGGTGTCTCTATTCTCTACGATAGCACTATCTCGCTCCATCGTCGCGATCTTCGGCAGAGATACAACATCATCATAGCGAAGGATAGCGAGCGAAGTCATTCCCTAATCTTTTCTCGTGTAGGAGTATAATAATACATATTGAAATTCATTTGTAATCAATGTATTTTTCTTACCCGCCATCAAGAAAGTCTGCCCACTAACTGTCCACTCTCTCGTTCAGGACAAAAAAATAACGTGAAAGTATGCGTAGGTAGATACATCGTAGGAATAATATATATATTTTTTCTCACAAAGTGCAATATGTAGAATGTATTAGACTCAAACACGTCATGTTGTGACGGAGAAAGTCCACAAATTGACTTGAAAAGAGCAAGGAAATGACCTTGATAAGGGATTCCACCCCAGGGACACAAGCATGCAGGATTCAATTCATGCACAGCAAGATGGAATCAGCCTTGATTTTTGTGATTCCAATTTATGATTCCGTTTTTTTAGCTTCTTGAAGTATGTTTTGTAGGTAGTATCGTACTTACATACATAGTATAGTACCCTGGGTAGATAGTATCGTAGGGTAGAAGAAGATATCGTAAGCAAGAAGTATGTAGGTAGTAAGACAGAGTAAGACCAAGACAGACACGAATGAAGGCAGATGAGACCTGTACCATAATATTAAATATTATGTTGTGCAGTGAAGAGGAATAATTTTTTAACAATCGATGGCTCAAACCTCAAACCTCTACTCCTAGTACAGAAAGTAAAGCGAACACGGCGTTGCGTCGCGTTGCGTTGGTTGACACCACATCAAGGAAAAGCCATCAGAGAAACATTAGTAGAGTGCCTATCAATTAACAATTAAAAGTTAGACTGCCATTCACGGAATAGATAATCAATGCAGCCTGCATTTGCCTTCCCCAATAGTAGATATCGTACGATAGCGTATTTCCCCGATGACATGCACAATAAACAAAGAAACAATGTCGTCGTCTCCACCCCAAGAAATAACGGAGCTCCGCAAAAGATTAATTCAAATGCCACCCATCACCAATAATCCCCACTCGCATTCTCCCAATCGACCTCCTCTGCCTCTGCAACGGAATAGTCCTCAAACGACACGGCACGTGATGCAATCATCGCCAATGCAACAATCACAGGAGGGAGCGACACGCTTGCAATCATCATCATCCTCCCCTCGAAATAATAATCGACGGCAATCTCAGCCAGTGTTAAGTTCCCCATCCTATCGATCTCCCCCTCCTCCGTTGCCGTTTCCTCCTCATAATCAACCGCAACAACACGAGCAACAGCAACAGCAACAGCAACAGCAACCACAACAGCAGCCACTGTCTCCCAAAAGTCGACGACGAAGAATCATAGCTCAATCACTTCATCGAGAGCCTTCTTCCATGCAGGTGGGTGGTCCACAGCACGAAAGCATCATGTCACCAAACGATCCTCTTTTATTGCCTCCCAACAATCGAAGGGTTGGGAATCTAAATCAACAGCAAAATCAACAACCACAACTCGGAAGAGATGCAATAACGGAGGGGAGCGCCAGTGCTCCAAAAGCACCATTATTTCTACCACTACGCAAGAATCTACCCCGGTTAAAAATTGTCAGATGGCCATTACTGAGCAGTGGCGGTGGTGCTACTTGCGCTGGAAACAAACATATTGCGAATGAAATCAATAATTCCATCAGCAGTCGTAGTAGCCACGGTGCCTCGGAGGACGGGGGTGAACTACGAGGCAGTGGCCACAATGAAATGGATATGGGTGAAAGTAGTTGCGCATCTGCATCTATTGAGAGTTACTCGTATAGTCTAAATGATGGGCTTGATACTACACCTGCAATCCATCGGACAACCAACCACCCGCAGCAGCTGCAACAGCTGCAACGACAGGTCCAACAACCTCATTCGCCGGACTCATATGAATCACAATCCAGAAGACAACTTGCCCCACACAATAATATGCCCCCCCTTCCAACATTGTACGACATTCAAACCAACAGTCGAGGTGTGACTAATGATAGTCATCATTCCGATAGTGATTCTGATAGTAGCCATGGAGACAATGACTACTGTCAGCAGTATTCAATCCCCAATCAACAACAGCAACAACAACATCGTCAACCGCAACGTACTAATAATAATCGCAACAATGATTCCTACAACAGAAACAATCCTCGACTAATGCAACCCTCATCGTCATCATCTAGACGACAGCAGTCACAAAATCTGCAACAGCAATATCGTACACCAACCTATCCATCCGATGACCAAAGCTGGATGGGAGATGTCTTATACGCAGCACAAAAGGCAGGAAGGAATAATATCATGAATGGAAATACGACTACCATGGAGGATGTTTTGCATGAGTTGAATCAAATGACAACGCTTCCACAAAAAACTCCCGGCAGTGACAGTAGTGACGACGTTCACAATGATGGTCCTACTGGCGACGACGATGAAAGCTGGATGCAAGATGCATTGCAATCCAAAGAATCTAATCCATCGGAAGTATTGCGATTATTGCAAAGGACAACGCAACATCAGCAATCATCATCATTATCATCATCATCGCAGACGCCGCCGAAATCGAATAATGAATTGCCCCAAGATCAAAGTTGGATATACGATGTTTTGCAATCGAAAGATAGCGATCCTCGAGAGGTTTTAGAATTGCTGCGAGAGGAAATACGGAGGGAGTTGGAAAATGAGACGAAAAAAACTCGCATCAAAAAGGAGCAAGAGGATGAGCGTCGCCAATATCCCGATGATATGAGTTGGGTTCAGGATGTTTTGCAATCGAAGGATGGTGACTCGGCAGAGGTTTTAGAAATATTGAGACAGCCACAACCGCAGCAGCAACATCGTTTGTCGGATGATGAAAGCTGGGTACAGGATGTTTTGCAATCCAAGGATGGTGACTCGGCAGAGGTTTTAGAAATATTGAGACAGCCACAACCGCAGCAGCAGCAGCAACAACAACAACAACAACAACAACAACAACATCGTTTGTCGGATGATGAAAGCTGGATGCAGGATGTTTTGCAATGCAAAGACTTTGATTCAGCAGAAATTTTACGGCTATTGCGACAGCCACAGCCACAGCCACAGCAAAAGCTGCAACAACAACAGCAACAATCACATTTGTCTGATGATCAATGCTGGACACAGGATGAGCAACAACAACAACAACCCCAGCAGATGAAAATGCCAAGTACTGGAATAATGCATGGTGACCAAAATTGGTGGCAGAATGTTTTGAATGTAGAAGATGAGATTCCTAAAGAAGTACTACAAGAGTCGGGTGATGGGAGCAATAGTTCGGGGAGCCAAACGACTGGAGGAAATGGGGCTGTTTTGGATGGATCATCAATCTCACTTAGTAGTGGTGCAAAAGCTGACAGTCATGGTGGAAGCATTGGAAGCAAAAGTAAAAAGGAAGAAAACAATGATCCTAGTGGTGTTGTCAATAATCGTTACAGCGACAAGATCACGAAGCAACATCATTATCAGCACCCACATCAGAGGTCTTCGATTGCGAAACAAGATACTCGTGGACCAGTGCCAACAGATGATATTTTTGCCGACTTTGCGCTCGGCCTTGGTGGAAACATTGAAAGCAGAAGTAAAAAGGGGGACAATAATGCTCCTAGTTGTGTTGGCAACAATCTTTACAGTGAAAAGATCACAAAGGAACAACATTATCAACGTTCGCACCAGAGGTCTTCGATTGTGAAACAAGATACTCGTGGACCAGTGCCTACAGATGATATGTTTGCTGACTTTGCACTTTCGCGTGTGTCTGACGAGGATGAGATTAGCAGTGCAACTGTGAGTAATATCAGTGCAGGAAATGAAAGTAGTGGTTCACAACATAATAGCGATGGGCATAATGCGCAAGTGTTAGGAGGAAGCATCAAGAAATCTGTAAGTAATACCATGGACAATGCGGACTATGACGACGACAAATTGTTTCTTGCGCAACAAAATGGAAAGTGCAGCGATCGGGACATTCTATCATATTTTTTACCAGAGTTGAAATTAACAAAGCGACACAGCAATGTTGATCAACAGGCTGTGGAGAATATCAGCGTGAGCGATGATATAACGAACAATGAACGAGATTCCGAAGAAGAAAGAAGCTCTGGGTCAGACGCAATCAGTAACATGCTAAAGTCGAAACAGGCCGTGGATAACATCAGCGTGAGCGATGACATTGCGAACAATGAACGAGAATCCAAAGGAGAAAGAAGCTTTGAGTCAGGCGCAATTAGTAACATGCCAAAGGCAAAACAGGCCATAGACAATCTCAGCGTGAGTGACGACGTTATGAATGATGAACAAGGATATGAAGAAGAAAGAATCTCTGTGTCAGATGCAATCAGTAATATGCCACAGGATGAAATGCACCAGCTGCAAAAAGAACTACTTGCTCAAGCTGGGCCAGATGGAATACTCTCAAAAGATCTATTGAAAGCGATGGGTTTGCCCGAGGATTTTCTTCAGAAAAATCTCAACAGGAGCAACAGAATTAATAGTATCAATTCTTCGGGTGTAACTAAAACACCGCTAGAGCGCAACGATGGTATTGATGAGCAGGTGATGAATAAGAATATCGATGACATTAGGGATGATCAAATCTCTGAACAAGAAACAAGCTCAGGGTCTGAAATCAGTCAGATGTCGAATGATGAAATGAACCAGTTACAAGAAGAACTACTAGCTCAAGCACCCAATGGGGTTTCAAAGGAATTGCTGAAAGCAATGGGATTGCCAGAGGATTTTCTTCTTAAAAAAGGCAAAGGCGAAAACGGAAGCAGTAGCAGTATCAGGAGGGCCGAAAGTGATGTGAGCGCAGATTGTTCAGCAAGTGATCGTGATCGCAAACTTCGCAATCTACATCTTCGTCAACACCGACATGCGCATTTCGACCCAAAACAGCTCAGTGGCAACATCGGCAGACCAATGGAAGATACCAAAGCTAACAATGTTGGTCCAGGTGTATCAAAAACGTCAAATGTTACGGATTCTTGGTCTATTGAACCAGACACCAAAAGCATTGTCGCTAGTGAATATGGAAATAATGGCGGAGGAGATAGTGTTGGAAAGATACAAAAGTCGACATCATATGTTGAACAAGATACGCGTGGGCCAATTCCAAATACTGAGTTTATGGAATCACCGTTTTCTTTCGATCTTTCTTTCCAAAGCAATGAAGGAGGTAATTCAAGCAATACTGACTCAAAGTCGAATGTCGTACGAGATCCACGAGGGCCAATTCCCAACATTGAATTTCTTGAATCTTCGTTTTCCTCGTTGTCAGGTGGTAACGGAAAAAGCAGTGCAGGTGATAATGGCAGTGGGAGTAGAGGAAAAAACAGTAGTGCAGGCAGCGAACACAACAGAGGAGTGAGTGACAGTGATTTGGACTCAGAAGATCGTGCAGCAGTATTTCGACAAAAATCATTAAAGTCTAATCAATTATCACATCCATTCGCTTCGGAAGAAGATGAACTGAGATCGCCACCGCATTCGCAAACCTTTCGGCAATTTTCATCAGCACAAACAGTCTCAACAGGGTCGGTGCATTTTGATCGCACCAAACCCAACTTGGGATTTATGTCACGTGTCCACCCTAACAACAGAAGTCCAACACCTAAGTACCCTGGAGATGCACGCCCAGGAACACTTCCTCCTAACGAAGACAATGATGCCCTAGCTGCCGCTATGAAAATGAGAATGGAAATGATTGAAGCAATGAGGGAAAAAAAGTCAGAAAGAGAAACAGAAAAGAAANGCTATGAAAATGAGAATGGAAATGATTGAAGCAATGAGGGAAAAAAAGTCAGAAACAGAAAAGAAAAAGAGGCATCATCATCACCACCATCATCATCATCATCATCATGGACACCATCACCATCAAGATCGCCGCCATTAAAAATGCATACTACTACATGCCATGCATTTGAATTTATGTTATAGGCGTAGTCATTTATTTGGCTACGATTTTTTATACATTAAACAATAATTAACGTTCTTTGCATTACGCGAAAGATTGATATAATCATGCTGATGCAACTTAAGCTAGGTACCAAAAAGGAAATGAAAATTGCATGTTTTTTTGTTCATTCAAATTTCATGGCAAAGGGGAAATTAGGTAATGGAATTGGATATTATTTACAAACAAGATTGTCACTTCCATTATTATCATAGTGGCAAAAATCAATGATGCATAAATCCATTTGATTAACCAAATTTTGATATGACCCCGATAAATTAATTGTGGTTCTTGAAGAATTTGAGGATGATTACAAAATTATCTCACTCTGCATACTATATAACTTCTCTGCCGATAGATATTTTTTAATCAAAAGTTATTGCTACAAAAAGCTTCTTGGTTCTGGAATATTTTATTGCCCATTCTACCCAAAACTCCCCATTGAACTCTATCTACCTAGAGTACAATAGATATCTGCTATGATAGTACATAGAGAAACAACAATCAAATTCCCAATTGGCTAGATACTATGATCTGTCCTACCATCATGAATTAAATAAAAGACCTCGGCAACAACAAAATGTTGCGCACAAAACTATCATTAGTGAGAGTTCCGCTAAAGAGAACCATAATTTGAAAAGTAATAAATAATACTAACAACCTAAATAATAATTTGCACCTCTGAAACAAAGATCTAGTCTCCCCGCCCAAAAAGTTTCTTGATAGCATCTCTCTTTCTCAATTTAGGCTTTGGTTGTGGTACTACATCACTTCCTGCCTTGCTGCTGCTGCTGCTACTACTAATTGTAGATGTAGATTCATCCACATTTTGCTCCACTACTGGTGCAGGAACATCATCATTGCTCAAAATTTCTTTTGTTGGTTCCTCGACCTTTACTACTTCCACAGGTGCCGGTTTGGGTTCCACCTTCTTCGCCTCCAATGCAGGTTGTTCTTTCTTCGCTTCTACCGCTTTCTTTGCGGCGGCAGCCGCTGCCGCCTTTGCCTTTTTAGCCGCAGCGGCACTTACTTTCTTTTCCTCCGCTTCCATCTCGGCATCCTCCCTCAATTTAATATAATACCCATAACTCGCACCATAAACCCCCACCATCCCTCCCGCAATCACCCCCACAATCACTTCCGAATTGGTCAAATCCCCCAACACGCCCAAACTCACCGCCCTCTGATTTTCCCCGTAGACAAATTTGGAATTCAAGAAATAATCCAAACTCGACCCCTTGAACCGAAGGGGGGCCTTCGTCGGAGCACCCCACGACAAGAAATTTTCGAACGCCTTGACTTCCTCCGCGGCCTTTTCGAATTCGTCCGGTGCCGCGTCCACAATCTCGTCGAGGAATTTCAATGCGGCGGTCCCATCCTTGAGGAAGGGCAATCGGGGCAAATTTGGATTAATGATTCGAACGACCACCACTCCCGGGACGGATTCGACGCGGACGTCGACGAGGTTGTCTCCGTTGACGACGAATTGGGCTTCTCCGCCGGCGAGGGATTTGATGGCGGCCTTGACGTCTTTGGGGGGACGGATGGTGACGGTGTCGGATTCGGAGAGGGTGCGGAGGATGGGTTCGAAGGATTTGGCGGATTGGATGAGGTATTGGGAGAGGGCGTCGCGGTTGATGATGGCTTTGCGGGTGAGGGCGGGGAGACCTTTGAGGTCGATGTCGATGGAGGTGGCGGTGGGGGAGGATGATGACGATGTCGATGTCGGTGGTGCGGCGTGGGCTTGGGGCGCAGGGAAGAGTGGGTTAGTGGGGATGAGGAGGGACGATGCGAGAATTGCGGAGGTTGCTGCCGTGACGAGTGGCCGAGCGAAGGATGTTAGGGGCTCAAAGAAAGTGTCATCGTCGTTGTCGTCGAGATGATGATGATGATGATGATGTGAATTGTGTTCATTTTTCTTGCCATCGTGGTGCACTGCTTGGAGGACGAACGAGGTTGATAATGATTGATCCTTCTTGCGGTGGACGAAATTTGCAGAGGGGCTGGCGAATGCCGCTGCTTGCCATGGCTGGCAAATCAATTGCACAGCGACAATGGTGGCTGTGGCCGCTGCTGGAAGGGATGGCATGGCTGGCTTAGTTCACTTATATTAATAATGCAAAAGAGAGTATTTTTTATCGTATCGTACTACCTTTCATCATAATAATGTCCCCCAAGATGTTCCCTCTTGGTCGGTCCTTTTATCTTCGCGGTGTTTTCGTGATGTTGTTGAGATAATTTTGAATGACGCGTCTATCTTGGATCTTGGATCTTGGATCTTGCACATCAACATGACAGTACTAGTGTAAAATTATATTGAACCAAGCAATGTCAGATATCTTTGGAGCAT
>JALLAR010000668.1:0-13613 GCA_036939335.1 Conticribra guillardii
CAAATGGTGTCCATAAGTAAATAAGTAAGCCATAGCTTAAGTATGCCAAAGTATAAGTAACACTAAGTACACAAATATCAGCTTTACTTTACTTAAATTTTAAGTATTACTTTACTTATTTATAGCCCTGGGCTTACAACCATCTTCCAACAATGGATGGAGGCAAGATTCATACAAAGGGTGCAATCAATATAATTAGTGGAATTGATTTTGAAGTAATCCATGAAATGATTTTTTGCAAACTAGAAAGTAAACAATCACAAATATTGTAAGAAGCAAAATATAGCATGATTGTGGGTATCAATTATCATTTGATCCATGTTATTCTTACTTTTTTGCAGCAAGTTGTGGAGAAGTGATCCTTGCCACCACTCCAATAAATTCTCTGTCCCTGTGTGTTGTGTGTAATTCTTCCAAAACTTCCCCCAGCCTAAAGCACAGCGGCAACCCATTTGCCGTATTCATTAACCCCGCTGTTGGATTATTGCACCTGTAATTTTCAGTAACCCCTCCCCTGAACAGCAACAATCTATTAGCTTACTTTAATGCAGTAATGCGTGTGTGTGTAAATGGATTGAAACAAGATGTTAAGGTCTTACCTTTTTACATTGGTTTCTGCTTTACAATTTCTGTTTGTGTGTCTATCCCCCACTCCTTTGGTGTTGAATAATTGATTGTGCGCATAAATTTCAGAAAGTCTGGTTGTAGAAATTATGATATGATACAGTGGTGTGTGTAAAGGGTAAAGGAATTTAAACTGAAACAGGATGTGAATGCCTTACATCTTTTCATTGACTAGTAGCTGTTATGTATGCTGATGCTGCCATCTCTGCTCTGTTGAGTTGAATTATGACGAGCGCACTTTTCAGAAAATTCATCGTAGCCTTTCTCCTCAATGCACAAGAACAAGGGACTGTGGCAGTTGATGGTGGTGAATATTGATGGTTTCATGAGTGGTTGGTCATAGAGCACATGACTCATTGCTGTGATGAAATAATTGTGTCTTGCTTTGCTGTTGAGGGTTGACAATCAACCATGCAAATAAATATATTTCCACCCATCAACATACATTATGGCATAATGTTGTGAGTGTTATAAACAATGACAATATTATGGGGTCTCAGTTTGGATTACTACTGAAATAAAATCAACAAGTGAGACTACTTGTCAATGGCCATGGTGTATGTTGCACAATCTCCATGGTGATTCATTTTGTTATTTGTTTGGTAAACCAGCTGGCCATGTATATAAATGAGTTTCCACATGTCTATATAGATTATAGTTTGATGATGTGAGCCTTAAAAAATGTTATGAAGTATGTGTTTAAAAAAGACAAGAAATATGACCGAATGAGACTCAGTAAGGTTGAAGTGGAAGAGGAAAAGTTCTTCCACTTAATTGTCTTGTTTTGGTTTTAGACCAAAAATCCACAGGCAAAAGAATCCTGATGAATTATTTTGGATTAGTAGTCATACCTACATCATAAACAATGCTGTTGGCCCAGCATTTTTTATTGCACTTTCAGTAACATTTTCCAGATGTCAACACAAAATGTCCTATATTTCTCAAGAATTTCAAATATCATCATCATCACAAGTGTTTCACCTCATCAGCCCCGATCATGAGCATGATCAAAAAGCTCATTTCTTGGTGTTATGTATTATCACACTATAACCCCAATGAAAAACAGCAAAGAAATAATCAAAATGGTTGATACATTATGCTATGCTGTGTGCAACAGATGTACCAAAATTGATGAAAAGTTGCCATATCTATCCCTGAGTGGCAATCAGCTGATTTCAAATTGAATCATGTATTCAATCATAGTGAATCATTTCTTCTGCTAGGTATAATAAAGAAGCAGAAAGTACATGAGTCATTATCATTAATGTGCAGAGGAAAGAAGAATCAAAGTTAGTCAAAGATTGTTTGAGTGAAGCTGCAAAAGCCACAAGGCTCACCAGTGGTCTTGCATTCAAATTTAGGAAAGTTTTTTTGGATAATGATATAGTTGCAATTATAAAACATCAAGATGCAAGTGTGAAACTCAACAAAGAGCAGGGATTGTCTAAGCCTATGGAGAGATACAAAGAAAAATTCCGGAAGTATGAAGGACTGCTGGAGAAGCAAAAAGCACCAGAGAAATAAAATGCTGGTGACTTGAAGATAAGGAAGATGAAAATATGCCAGCAATTAAAAAATTAAGGATAGAGTTATTAATCATGCTGAAAGACCAAGAGACACTGCGCTTCTGTGAATAATTAGACAAGGGGCATGCTCTTGAAAGTGTTGACCTTGCTTTGGAAAGGCTGGACCGCTACTTCCATCTCCCTCCAGACATTTTGGTGTCACCACTGACACTTGTAGGAAGTTCAGTGGTGCTTAGTGGTGGCTGTTGGGTTGCATGGTGTTTGAGTTGGTCAAGCGATGGTCATCAGATTTGTTCGACATTGTGGCTTTTGGCGGAGAAGGTCTTGACCTGGAGACATGGCCAGAGTGTGTGAGATGATACCAAGCCCTTCTTCTGTTCTGTGATGTAAGAAAGGATTTGTGTTGATTGGGGTTCGATGATGGTTGCAAAGGTGGTGATCAGTGGTGTTGCCATGGAGGGTTTGAAAAAAAATTGGTGTCGACATTTTTTGATGGTCCACCTTCAAATGTTCATATCTTGGCCAAAAAATTGAGCTGAGGCTGTGCCCAAATACCTACATTGGGCGGAGGTCAAGGGCTTTCTTTTGATTCCCACGTCAAAACACAACTCCCTAATCAAAACACAACTCCCTAATATAAAAGAGATACAATACAATTTACAAATAAAATGTGGGTAGGGCTGGTGGAAAACACCATCGCCCAGACTAAATGATATCAAATCAATTCGTGATAACTAATTTTAGAATTCATGCAAAATAACAAAATATAAAATTTACCCAGATTGCTTACGGTATCTTTTTAAATTCAATCACCCCCCTTATTCATTCATCAACAAGAAATATTTTTCTCTTGTGGTTTGAGAATTATTGCATTTTTTTTCCTTTGCCCAAACACGGCTCCAAATGTATCTGTTCTTTGTCTCAGCACTGCTATTAAATCGTACAATCAGGGACCATCGTAGGTGCGTGCAACAAAAAAATGCATAGTAATGATTACAATCTTGATTGAGAGGAGGGTTGGTGGCAGCAGGGGGAGGTTTGTCACCAGAGATGATGGCAGCGTTGGAAAAAATGCATTCTAATTTTTATCTGGTAATATTGCGTTCTTGTCTGGAACATAACACAAAGGGAGTGAGAACTGTATATAGACAATGCAATACAAGCTAAAAAGTAGGACATACTTATTTGCTTGGGGCAGGGGGATGGGCAGCAATTACAATTATTTTTTATTTCTTCTATAGTATTGTATTTTGGACCATGTAATAATACATGATGGTGAAAAAATAGGGTGTCTCAAGGGAGCAAGATATCTCAAAATGTATTGAGCTATCTGTCATCTCAAATTGAAACGTCTTGAGCATATTGAAACGTCTTGAGTGTCTCAATGTCAATGTGAGCTGTTGAGCCGAAGGACAGCTTCTCACGAGGGCATAAAAAATTAATTTTGGCATCTAGATGATTTATGCATAGAGACGTGGGGGTAGTGTTAATTTGTGGATCTTGAAGCACTTGGAGTTATGTTATGTGCCCATTTTATGTTGCCATTTTGGGTCTTGTTTGAGAGAGAGTAAATGAGATTGATTTTTTCAAGACATCTTACAAAGAAAACATACCAGACCTACATGATAATGAGACAGAGGATCAGTTAATCTCAGGAAAATTTGAACCTTCCTCTGTTGATATTTTACTTATGAATTAGTTCAACTAACAGGATCAACTTAAGACAACACTTCAGTTTTATACTGGAACTCTTTCTATGGTCTATGGGGGGTCTTAGCTTTGATTTTTTTATTGTGCAATCATCATGCAATATTTTGCCTGTCATCAAGAAAAAAGAGATACCTGAAATTGCTGTAGAATTGTGTACTTTTCTACAGAGTGATTGACGCACAACATTTCTTGACCATGGGTTTTTTGGAAAATGATTTTTAGCACACTCCATTGGACTGACATTTCATGCTTAGTCATAGAAGTCCTTTGGTCCCGTCCCCAAAATTGCTCAGATTTTGGGGACTTTTCAGGGACATTTTTTTTGTCCCCAAAAAAACTGGTCCTACCCCCTCAGGACATCACTGTTTGGTCCTTTTGAGATTTGTTTTTTTGTCCCCAGAAGACACCTCGGGACTTTTCTTGAATTGGGGGCTTTTTTATTTAGTGTGTTTTACTAGAGAACATGTGTGCAATGCATTTTGTGTGTTCGGCTGTGGTCTTATTACTGCTACTAATTCTCTTATTAATGATATAAGTATTAGTAACCTTATTATTATTATTATTATTGTTATTGTTGTTGTTGTTATTGTTGTTATTATTATTGTTGTTGTTATTATTATTGCTGTTATTATTGCTATTATCATTGCTATTAGTCTTGCTGTTATTATTGCTGTTATTATTTATTATTGATATTATTCTTGTTCTTGTTATTCTTGTTCTTGCTATTGTTTTGTCATATTTCTTATTATTCTTGATGTTATGATTCTCCACCATTAGAGGGGAGGGGGGGGAGGTTCGCTCATTGCAACAGGAGGCCAAAAGTACAGTTAAATAGGTGGTAAATTCCCTCACTTGATGGCTTCTTTTGGCCAATGGCCAATGGTATGAATGCCTTGTCGGTAGAGTTTTGGCAAGCTAGGCGTGAAACCTCAAAGATGAATGCAAGCAGAAAATATCACAACGATGGCTTGACTTGGTTTGGGCAGTATTGACTTTTAGAAAATGGCTAAAAGTACAGTTAAAGAGGCGGTAAATTCCCTCACTTGATGGCCTCTTTTGGCCGATGGGATGATTGCCTTGTCAATTGAGGTCCATGGTCCGGTGGCCATTGCCCTAAATTGAATGGGGTAAGTAGTTGATTCTGATAATAATATTCTTTACAGTGCATGGATTCATGCCATAATATTATTTTCAGTGTGACGGATTGTTGATGTGTGATTCTGTCCATGTGGCAGGAATCATCAGTCATCATCGGGACTTTTTCTGAGTCACTTGTCCCCACTTTTAGGACCATTTTTACTCATGACTGGGCGAGTCAAAAAAGTCCCAGTCCCCAAAAGTGGCCATGTCCACAAGAATCTGGGGACCATAGGACTGTTTCGGGGAATTTTTGAAAAGTCCCCGGGACTTCTAAAACTAAGATTTCATGCAAACACTACACAAACTTGGTCACTACACCCTAGCAAGAGGCACAGCTACAACTATGTATCTTTATGAGTGTATGTTGCCTAAAAGTGCCCGTCGGCCAATATACATCATCTGCAATTGGGAAGTATGCTGAGATGGTCCTAAATAATAAATAACCAATGTGGTCCTAAATAATATTTCACTGGTACATACATTAAAATTCAGAGTTTTTTAGTTGGTCACGGTTTAGTTAATTTGCATTCAGTCAATAAATTCAGTCACTCAGTCGTGGTTCAGTTCATTTGGTTTGGTGGTTGCTGGTTGCAGTTCAGTTGATTCATTTTCAGTTGATTGATTCAGTCAATTCCTATTCAGTTCATTTGCATTCAGATCGTGTTCAGTCAGGTCAAGTAGTTGGTGGGTCTGGATGATGCTCCCAGTTAGAGAGGGGTTTGTCAGTTAGGTGGAGAATGCAACAATAAACAGAAATGAGGAAAAATTGATTGCATGGTGGATGAGATTAAAACAACATGGCAATCAAACACAACACAACAATAAACCAAAAAATAGTAGGTGACTGTGTTCATTTCTTCCCTCAATTCTGTTCCAGCAGTGATAGAATATTTTGTTTATTGTTTTTTATCTCAAGTTTAAGTAGGTTGTTGCATATTTTGATTTTTTCTCCTGCCAAGTAAGTTGCGCGCATTTGTTAACATCACAAAATAGTGTAACTGTTTTCTCATTGGTTGTTTTTAGTTTCCTTGCTCTCCCAAATTCTGTCCTAGTCAGGAGCAGGAGAATAATTGAGTTGATTGTCGGTTGTGTAAAAAGTTAATGGGGTGTCATAGTTAGTCTTGTTTTATTTCACGATTACTAACAATTCAAAACAATATTTACACTTCACATTTTGATTAGCGATGATCGCACACTTGATTGAGATAGAGAGTGATTCATTCTTTTTGCATGTTGCATAACATAATAAAATAATTATCAATTACATCAATCAAACCAAAACGCAAACATCCTTTTTACCATGACCAACAGCATTTAGATGAATTCTAATCACATTAAGAATCATTGGTAAAACTTAAAAATTCTTCATTGCACACGCGAGTGTGTCCGGCATATTCTCCGAGGTCCGTGGTCTTGAAGTTAAAAACCGATGCCCTTCATCAACTGGTCAATCACATCAGCTGTGCCCTTGAACAATTCGTAGTTTGGCAGCGCATCCAAGTCCGCTTTTAAGTTTGGGGTAAACTGTCCCTTAATCAATCCATAAACAGATTGCAGCACTTCTTTGTATATCTGCTTTTGGATGACAACATCTTTGATCTCTGCCCTCCATATCTCCTTGTTGGTTTTATCAGCATCAGTTGGTTTAGTCGGTTTATCTAACTTCACCACATTTCCTTTCATTATTGTCTGTGCAATGATCTCCCCGTCTTTGTATGCAGACCTCACATAACTCACTATCTCTTTGGTGGTAGTGTTGTACACCTCGACATGCTTTGGTTCTCCACAATTGATTATGTGGCATTTCAACTCTTTGCACCACCCCTCAAACTCTGTGGTTGACAGCTTGATTGCATTGGAATTGCTGCCAGAGCCAAACATCTGCCTTTTAGGCCCTGATATCCCTCTCACTCCCTGGTAGTAGCTGCTGATTGGCTTAGTAGCAGCACTGGAGTCACTCATTCTGATGTCTTATCAAGATTTTTTATTAATTATGTTGGAGTTGACTACAATTCCTTATTGTAGAACAATTCACCAGTGCCCTTTAGTATGTTCCATACAAACCCTAAAGGAATGGTGACACCTCCTTAAATAGGAATTGATGAAGCTACAGAGAATTATTTTGAGGACCACACGATTATCAAATGAATGGCATGGAACTTGAAAGTCGTAGACAATTCTTGATAGTTTTTTTTAAGCGCGGCACACTTTTGGTCAAATTAATGATTGACAGACCATCGTGTTTTTACGTGGCATTTGATGATTTTTCTAGTGGACCGGCAACAAGAACCCTAACCAAACATAAAGCAATTTTCCCCTTAATTTACAAATGGAATATTTGATCCGAATTAAATACAAAATAGTTCCTCTTCAATCTGTATTGAATGCAGATTAAGGAACTATTTTGTATTTAATCTAGTTCAAAATATTGGATTTTTAAAATAGGGGGGAAAACATGCTTTCGATAGCTAGCAAAATTAACGTGCATTGACCGTTTTACATAAGCGTGCCTATCACGCTAAAAAAACCATCTCTTCTAACATCATATCTCATAAAATCATTTTATCTCATCTGATAACCGGGTTTATTTAGCTCCACCTAGCTTACCATCTAAAACCTTTTGAAAGTCGATTTCCACCATCTGTCACCAATGTCAGCTTCTGGTACGTCTTTCCTGGGTGTTCTGTTAGGTGACCCCCTGCGCTGAACTTGGAATGAGAATGAGTAGTTGGGCCCGTGTAATCATAAATGATGCAAATCTTGCGTTGGTTTCCCACCTCCTATAGGTCTATGTTCCTTGATCATCTACCTGCTTTGACATGGCCTCAGCATGCCCGTAAGAACATGGTTGTGTTATCCTCGACTATTCAGTTGACTGAGGCTTGTTCTTTAACATAGCATGGCTGTGCGAACAAAGGGAGCCAAAACTGTCATGAATTTGAACTGTTCTCCTCCCAATACTTTTATCGAGTTATTACACTCGACCATGGTTCACTTCAGGGTGTGTATATGACACACTACCATTGGGCCTCGGTTTCCCTCACTCCTATCAATACAAGTCCAGCGCAAATTAGTAGATTGTCGTAATTTTGTGCCCAAAGTTTGCTATCTCTTACTTATAATTTAGCTTGTTTCTTTAGCTTCCACTTCAGCTTGCCCCACTTCTGGTGGCTTTTCCTTTATCCCGCGTAATCAAGGATGTCTTCTTTCCAACGCATACTCCAGACACACAAAGTTTGATGCAAAATCAGCAAAGTTTAAAACTACTATGACGCAGTACAGGACTTCCTCCTTATGCTAGGAGTCTACATTGTCTCTAGCAACAAGAGAGTCTGCACCCTTCTCTTTCCCCAGAAGGTGACTCCAGAAGAACCATCTAGGAGCAAGGTTCTCATGGGCACTGTAGTGGTAGTGGACTCCACCCTTTCTGTAAAACTTGAATATTGTGAGATTGTTATCACTCACAATATCATGGTCCTAGTTGAAGAATCCCTACAACCATGTGCAACAAAACTATCACATTTCAATCCTTGACAATCATTTTCCTTCATATATCCCTGCAATAACATGACTTGCCATCACCTGAGCTCAATCTATTTGGCCTTTTTTTTTATTGTTCATCAGGTAAAAAAGCTCACTTTTAACATTAGCTTTAATTGTCTTGACTACATCATAAGTTCACTTGCTACTCAAATCTCAAATTGATTCAATATATCTGAGCTTGGAGATGTGCGATATTCCAGTGCAGCAAATAATCTTGGCCCATTAGCCTGAGATGACCATAGATCCAGCCTCGCCCCACTTAGAACTTCATCAATCAATGTTAATACAACACGTGCGATCAAGTTGCCTACTTGAGATCTTAAGATACCACCCCCTAGCTTTCGTTCGAGCCATTCTAGCCAACCATCAAAAAAGGACAAACTTTCGCTGATATCTTGAGCAGTGGCCCATACTGCTGCTTCAAATGCCTCCGGATTGGCACGTCTATGGTTTTGACGGAACCCCCCAACCCCAATTTGTTGGATCATGTCAGCCTCTGTTATAGGTTTGAATGAAAATGATAGAGCATGGCCAAGAATTTGAAATTGTAGCCCATCGGCAAAATCGGAAACAACTGCTGTTACTAGAGTAATAATGTTTCCGACGATAGCACGTTGCCAATCCAATGGAAATAATTTCAAAAGAGGTGCAGATATCTGACAATGCGAAATAAGCGTCTCCACAACCGCATCTCTTTGAATAAACGCATCATCGCTGAGGTCATGACCATGATGGCGAGAAGAGTGTCGATGTGTTGAGGTTTTGCTGCCTTTCTTCTTTTTCTTAGCTCCCTTTCGGATCGCTGTTTCTATTGCTTCCCGGGCATAATTGTCTCCACTAGGAGGGCCAAACTTCTTGTCAACCGGAGGAAGATCTGGATCTTGTTCAATATAGAGCCTGATGTCAGAATGAGACATGATGTTGGTGCCGTGGAGCGCAGATAAAAGACGCGCAAGAACCATCATAACTGAGGAGCAAACCCCGTTGTATGCAGCTGTTTCGATGGTCTCCCCCAATTTTTCTCCCAAACTCCCTCCATTCCTTCCAAAGCCTGTGCGTAAAAGCCAACTGCCACCGCCGCTATTTGGGTTAATTTTGTTCCTATTCCTGTTCGTGCCACGTTCTAGCTCATCCAAATTTTCATAGAGCCGCCGTGCCTCCAATGGTGCTGAGGGTGTGAATAGATCATCGCCGACGATCTCGTCTTCGTCATCACCCATTCCGTTATCAGAACGGCTCTGCCACAATTCGGTATGGTTGAGGCGTACGAGCCTTCCATGACTAACAAGCTCATCAATGTACTCCTTTATCAAATCAGACGGCGGGAAATTGAATTGACGGCTCGTTCTAACATCACCAAATGTTTGATTTGTTGATGGGTCGTATTTTTTCGTGTAATTGAACAGTGGGTTTGGGCTACGTTGCAAATCGTCCTTCTCGCATTGCAATTCCAACAACCGAGCACTTCCTCTTTGAATCAATTTGTCAATTTCTTCCACACGTGTGCTTCTTCGCTGCTCCATTGCATCAGGGGAGGAGTCCAAATTTAGTGTCGGCACAATAAAATATTCCGGATTGATAACACCATTGCGTGGGCCTCCTCTGCGCAATCCCCACCGACGGCCATTACGGGGAGGCCTATTCTCGAGTCTTCTCCTCATTCGTCGGGATGGGCGGACAACACGACGTGCGATAATTTCTGCTTTCGCTGCGCCCGAATCGTGAATCCCCAACTCTTCGTCAATCGAAATGATAGTTGGCTTATTTCTTTCATTCTCCAATGTTGCATTCATTCTTCTATGATGAATTGGTGTACTATCTTTTCCACTAAGGAAACCATGGAGTCCGGTGGCCTTGGACGCAGCTTTGCGCACTGGGCGTAAAACTCGAGATATTTTAAGATCATCACTGAGCGTTGACAGACCAAAGGATGCAAGCAAATCAATTCCAACCCACTTTAGGCCATGGAGTAGAGAAACAAAAATACGAAAGTATCAAAAACTTGTTCAGCAAAAGAAGAAAGAAAGTTGCATGTAGGAAGCTGAGTATCAAAAGAGGCCACTTACATAGCCTGAAGAAGTGTAGTCGCCAACAGATGTAGCCATTTCGCTTACAGCAGGCTCTTCAGAAAGTGATCCGTTCAACAGCGACAAAGAACTTTTCGCTGCGTGATTCAATGTCTCGTTTGATGATTTCATGGTGTATGTTTTCTCCAACTGTGTTGTCAATGAAGTGGTATTTTGTGGCAAATCAGTTGCAGATAATGCATCATCCACTGGCTTAGTTTCCAAAGATTGCCGATTCTCATCCATAGAAGTGGAGCTTTTAGAGTTATCCTTTCCATCTCTTTTTGTAGCTGCTGCATAATCTCCTTTTTTGTCAAGTTGTCTGTCTGTTTCAGAACGATGCTTGATGACCGGAGGAACCACAAATGCCGAAGAATCTGCGGTTCTCTTTGTTGATGTAATAGGTGATTTTTTCTCAGTAGTTTGAGCAGTTTTAGTTTGTTTGGATGTAGCATTGGACTTGTCAATACTAGGTGGTGTTGAGACCCCTGCAATATCTGACGTTATCAGAAATTCAGTCTCCGTATTCTTCTTTTCTCTCGACTCATTGGTACTGTTCTCCGGAGCAGATTTTGCTGCAGTTTTTTGTGACGCCATTGCTGTTGCTCCACCACCACCTCTTCCATCAGGACCATGTGGGAGGAGCACTTTTTCCTTATGTAACCTGGACGAGGTTGCCGGTATTGTGGCACGAGAGTCGTCTTTAGCCGATGCTGCTGATGTAGATGGCGTACGAAAAAATGACAAAAATGAGTGTAAAGCACCCCCTTCCTTCTCTTTTACCTTGTTTGTGGGCTTGTGCCCAATATTGCCATTAGTTATGGATTCGGGATGGGTCTGCCTATCATCTGATGAAGTTTCATCATCTTCGTCATTGCAGACAATAGAAGTTTCAGGCGTTTCACTATTTGAATGCTTTGCAAGATTAACATCATTCGAAGAATCGTCATGCATGTTTGCCGACTCTTCGTCGCTGTCTCCGTCATTTTTATCGTCGTCAGCGCCACCCCTGAGTGATGTGGCACGAGAAAACAATAATCTGTTTTTATTCCAAGGTTGGCTCGTTTGTTGTATTAGCCGGGCTTCGTTGGTATTTTCACCGCAAGACACAATTAGCTGAGTGTGGAGATCACCCGAGTCTGCTGTTGTGTATTTGTATGATTGCAGTTGCAACCGGCCAAATAAAAGTATTTTGGCATTAATTTCTGCCGAATCTCCACCTTGTAACTCAGATATTAAACCACGAGATAATGATGGCACCGGGTGCGTGTTGTCAAACGGAAGTGATTTTACGAAAGGAAATAATATTGTGTCACAACTATGGTTGCATAAGGCGATGATTGCGGCGGCAGCGTAGAGCGCCGGATATGCGCCAATGCATTTGCAATGGTGCTGTCGTTGTCGTGTGTGTCTCATGTTGTTATCCGATTCCTTCATGTATCATAGTGCAGCATTGATGGCGCCTTTGATTGACTCTACTAAAAGCTTACTCTAAGCAATGCGATTGGGTTGCCAGAGCAGGGAGCGGAGTTGTTGTTATGTTGATAGATAGTGGTAGTAGATAGATAGAGGTTGTGTGTTGTGTTTGTGACCCAAGAAAGTGAAGAAAGAAGCGCTGGCCGACACACAAAGCGGGAAAAAAATGTCAAATGTTCGTGATGGGTGAATGACGCACGTTAGTCGCACGTGGGAATCCTTATCACCCCCTTTTTTGCTGCACATGAACAATCAGGTGTGGGCAATGCCCCGGTCCCGGGTGTCACCTGTCAGTAGACAGGATGGCTAGAGGTACAGTCTCTTTTTGTCAGTTAGTCTGACTCGTGACTGACTCCATCTCCCGCAGATCTTTTAAAGAAGAAACAGGGGGGGCAGGGGAAAAGATCGACTTGTCCGAAAGATCATTACATTATTTGTCAAAGATGAAACAGGAAAGGATCCCGCCCGTGTTTGAAGCATGGAATAGGATTTTATGCCCTAAAGTTTGGAAAAGAAATAAGTACTAATGACCAAGTGTGTGGGAGAAGTCATTTGTTTGTTTCATGGGAAGCTCAGCCGTGTCCACTCACGGGCTTTACTTGACCACACCAAAACAAAGAGGATACTACTCTCGAGAGAGAGAGCGAAGTGTCAAAACATTGTCCTTTGCTCTACACATTTCTTTCGAAACTCTTTGGGATAATTCTGATGGTGCATCTACCACATATGATCCTCCATGCACACAACCAGATGAATGATTAAATTGGATTCCACAAATAATCTTGATTCTTGAGACGAAATGGAAACGAATCAAAGGTTTTGTGCCATCAATATCATTTGGTGCGCTCTGCGATTCGCGATTCCAAGCATTGTATTGAGATCAAAGCACCCCCACCAAATAATAAGGAGGTGGCGATTCAAAGTTCCTGATTGTCGATGCGATGCGAAGACGAACATCCACTAATGGGGTGGGAGTTGGAAGACGCAAAATCATTCACGGTCCATCAAATTGTCTATCGTTGGGCATCACGCGCATTCTTGAAGAGGTATTTGGCTGGAGAATATGTGGAAGTTAATTTGGACGATGTCTCTGATATCGGACGTATCAGATCGATAGTTAACCAAATACAAGATGACATGACAATGATGATGAAGGGATCCAATGAATACAATTTGATTCTTGCGCAAAAATCTTGTTGAATGTGACAGCGACTTGACTTGACAATAAACCAATATCGATTATGACACATCATGGTGGGGGTAACATGTTAGAGGTTGATGCCGCTTTCCCGTCCGTATTCACAATGTGCCCGTCGCTTGTTGAATGCAAAATGTAAATGTGTGGTACGGCCAAATTGAAAATATCTTGTAATGTGGCATCATCAATTCAAGTTGGTTTTAACAGGATAACGTCTAAAGAGGGGGAATGATCGGAGCATAAAAATAGTACCGTACATATTTTTCGATGCACATGCACAAAGTACTGCGTAGGCCTAAGTACGATATAGACAGAATTTCGTATGTATAC
>JALLAR010000669.1:0-13616 GCA_036939335.1 Conticribra guillardii
ATGAAGAGGTATGTACATAGTACGATACGTACACCCCCGCCGGTCCCGGGTCTTCTTGAAACCAACATCAACACACCACGAACCACGAAAACCAACAAGCAACAAGCTTCGTTCACTCAAGCTCATCACACGCACGCCACGATCACAAACATCACACAGAAGCATACTACTATATAGGATCTGCTCCCGCCCACCTATGATACATGATACTACCCCCCAAATTATCCACCATGAAAACTGAGAGAGTCCAATCCCTTCTGAGCAGAGGACGCATCTAGGTTGGTAGATTGGTCCCGCCACCCACTAACGCCCTGCGACTGTGATAGTAGGCACTGCCAGTTGGCTGTTGCTGGTGACCAACAGAACATCGATAGCCATGACCTGCTGACATGGTATTATTGTGAAGGATGGAAGATTATGCATGAATGACCAACGGCGGTGTGAATAGAGGCAAACCCTCTGCCTCATTTTTCCAGAGGGTGAAATGTTCAGTCAAAGACTTCATGATAGTCACCCGTGGCTTTCGACGGAAAAGGCCTCTGAAAGAGGGTATCGTATGAATACCGTGGATCAATCTATTTGAAAGCCGAGACTCTCCAGCTGGTTCCGCTGGGATCATTGCGGTACAAATAAAAACACCGATAGTTTGCGCAGTTACACAGCCAACAGCCAACAGCGTGAGTAAAAGTCGTGTGCAAAATTCTATCCGCAAGTTAGGGAACATTTTTTCAAAGACAAGGGGTTTTATTGTGGCGTCATATTGGATGCCGTTGGCTATAGGCAGAGTCATTCGTGTCTCTGTTTTTAAATTCTCACCAGTGTAATCCAATTGCTGCATGACAACGGAAAGAAATGAATATCTTTTGAGAAATTATGGCATCGTCATAAAAGTTCAATTTTTATTCGTTTTTTTCAATTGTCGTTTATTTTAATATGATACCCAATATTGAACAATGAAGAAGCTGATATTTTTCAATTGTCTACTTTCATGTGGATTTTTGTTGTAATGTTGGTTAATTCGTTGATTTCTTTTTTAAAAAGAAAGCGGACTATGAAATAGGTTTCCCATGACGTTGATGTGGTGTGAGAAGTGACATTGGCCGCATATTTTATAATTTTGATACTCATTATTTTTTTTGTCATTTCCTTTTTCTGTGATTGTGCAGGTTGATATTGAAAGTTTGATTTTTCTTAATGGACTTTGTTTAGAATATTTGACATACAAGATATTGTCTGCACATGGTGGCGGCAAGTTGGAGCTCGTTCGGATTCACTGTTCAGCCCAATCGGGCAGAATTTGGTGCATTTGTTGACGCCATTGGTGAAAGCAGGTAAGCGATCATTCGTGTTGCTATTGTATTCCATGGGCCGATTTCTGCCGCTCGTCACCTTTACACCATGTGCACGAGCGGGTTTTGGACGCCCTAGAGGAGCGATTGACTATCATAGTCTAGCGGAGAATAGGACTCTCTGTGTGCGTGCTTTAAACAGCTGCTAGTGAATATTACCATTTCCTTGCCGCTGTGCCTGTGCGCTACATCACCAATTTCTCTACCTTGCAGTATTTTCTGTAAGTAACCCAACTACTCACAAACCACCGCACTAATAATATTATTTTTGATTGTAGGATACTGAATGATAGCATAGGGTAACAATAATAGCAGTTACTAGTTTCACTCTTCATCTATAAGTAAAGTCATTTTTGAGTAAACCTCTGGCGTGTCTTTTGAAATCTAAATAAACCTGTTCATGAAAGCAACTCAAATGCGAACAGCATAAAAGTAAACTCCCCATATTCCAAGAGTAATCACGGCTACTAATGCCATTACATACGAAACCTGCTCAGCTGATAAACCAAAATCATCTTGCAGTATACCACCACACATTGCAGAAACAGCCTCGCTTAATGTTGCAAGTGCATAATCAACTGCCATGACTCTCCCTAGCATGTTGTTGGTCGCAAATTTCTTTTGTTTTTTTTCATAATGGAGTTGTACAAATAACAATAAACCAAAAGCAATGAGTGAGTGAGGGCAGGAATGAAAATGGCTCAAAGGCAATGTTTCAGAACACAATACTATTCACTAAACAAATACTCACCTGCAAGAGCAAGGATGAATCAATCCAGATTACACTCGATCCAGCCGATCTCACCGCCGTAAACACGCAAACCCAGGCAAAACTCTGAATTTTGGATAGCCCCCAACAACCAACAGCCATAGAAAGGTATGAAATCAAACATATTCTCTCAAGTGATTTAGGTTGATCCATATTTGTAAATGGGTCAGCGATAATAGGCCCAAGGAAGCACCCGATACCAACAAAGGCAAATAAGATACCGAGACGTTGGCTGCTACCATCCATTTCATTTCCATCCAGGCCACGTTCCGAGAAAGACACATTCAGAACATCAGCAGCGCCATAAATGATCGCTGCAAAGAATTTCAAAAATACAAAAGGTCCCCATGGTTTGGAGCGGAGGTAGGACAAGCCTTCAGCTGTCATATTGTTTAATTGTTTCCAGGAAAGAAAGGATGATTGTTCATTGTTTGTTTCACCGGTTTCGTCCATTGCATTGGCGGGAGGACTGGTCAAACTACATTGTGTGTCAGAAGATGACAAAGGAACACTTGTCGTATCGATAGTTTCAGTAGATTCTGTAGCACGATAACTCCCCTGAAGTTTCCAGAGAAAGACTGCACTGGTGAAGTAGGACACGCTATCAATCACAAAACACATTGAAATTCCCACCCACCCAACGGCGAATCCTCCAATGGAACTCCCCACGCCCGTCATTACACTCCATGCTAACCCAGACAATGTCAGTGCCTTTTTCAGTGATTCCTCATCAAACACTATCATTGGTGCAATTGCCGAATGGCTCGGTTCGTAAATTGCCGCCACCGTCATTTGAAGCGCTGTGGCCATGTACAATGCCGAAATTGATTTAAAGTAATATGCGAGTAGAAAGAACCATGCAATCAAAGAGCCAAGGACATCTAATGCCATTAATATTGTGCGTCTATCATATGAATCTGCAAGGACTCCACCAATATTCGAAAAAATGGCATTTGGGAGAAGACGAACAGCTACCAGGATTGACTGAATTTAATGAAGAGTGCCCACCGAAAAAGAAAATTGAGATAACAAATTATTGTGGTATGAATCAATATGAATAAAAGTAAAGGACAAAAATTTCATCAAATTTTTTTATTTTGTTTCAAACATTAAAGATAACTTACTATGCTGGTGCGGGATATTGTGCTCTGGGAGGAGTGGATCTCTTCTATGGCAGCAATAGATGCTACATATGTGAACCACCTGTTCTTGGGAAGGGGCCAAATTCCACGTGCAAAATGAACGTTAATGATGATCTTATGAAAACATTAGCACGAAAAAGGAAAGATGCATATATCTTCAAAATAACAAATTGAAATCATGCAGCAGAATCATTTACAAAAAGAACTCACTCTCCAGCAATTGTAACGAGATAGCTCATCATATACCATCTAAAATTTCCATTGCTCTTGACAATACTCCAATAGGAAACTTTTTCTTTAGGGTTTCGTTTTGCATTTTGCTTGTGTTCATCCGCATCTGCGCCATGCCCCTCAATGATATTTGCATCGACTACACCACCCAACACTGCATCACTGTAAGCATGGCCATGATTGACGACATTGTACGATGAAGTGTGCTGTGGAGATGAGGAGTGTTTTTGATCGGCATTCGTTTCACCATCTCCGCCGTGCATTGAAATATTATTTTCAGTTATTGCGCCATAATACATTTGCGACGAGGTCTCTTTTGCATTGTTATTCGTGCCGTTATTTGGATCGAGGGACATGTGTGAGAGAAGGGGGCGGTGTTGATCTTGCTGAGTGATTGGTGTTGTTGTCTCCTCGGTCGGGAAGTGAAGCTTTGAGTTGGACGTCATGGTCATGATTGCGGCCTGCCAGCTGAATTATGAATTATGATGACAGCATTCGTCATTATTTTCATTTTTATCTCTTGATCAAGAACGTCGTGCGTGTTGAGTGGTTGACTTGCGACGGATTAAAAAAGAGGGTAATAACATTTATTAGATAATGGACCCCTAAATTGGCCTGTAGTGCGATCCGTTTTGAGTACTGATGCAATGACAGACAATAACAACGGGGTCCTATACGGGTTAGTAGTCCCCCGTTGCAAGGTGCAAGGTGCAGTCTCCAAACAAGATCCATCGATGCGTTCGATCAAGCAAGCAAGACGCAAGATCCACCAAGACCATCATTCTCATTTTTTATCTTGTCGACCCACCGACCGACACACGACCGATCATGAAATCTACGGCATCAATCCTTTTCTTCCTCCTACATCTAACCTCGTCTTCCCAAGGCCAACTATCCGAAGACGACCGAGTCAACGAATACCACAAACGAAACCACCAATGGCCCCCACTCGCCACCGATTACATCCCACAAACCCCCGGATGGAAAGCCATCCATGAACGACGCCTCGCCCAAATAGCTCGCATCACGGACGACGAAGCCAAGTACAATGGCTACATGTCCGCAGTGCACAGTGCCTTAATCTCGCCCAACTTTACCGAATATGGGTGGGGCCTAACGCGTGCCCCTCCCGATCTAACCGACGCACTGCTTCAAAATTTGATGCGGGGGATAGGATCCGAAACAACACCCACTGAACATTACGATATTGACATTGGCGACTCGTTCCCACTGGAAATGCCACTCATGATCCATGATTTCGATCTTAATAACCGTGCCTTGCAGGAATTGAAACCCATCCAAGAGGCGTGGGCGGGAGTCGAACTCATTGGAAATAATGCATATGGTTTACGCGTCTACAGAAACCAATCCAATTTACAAATGCATGTAGATGAATCCGCCACTCACATTATATCTTCCATTTTGCACGTGGGACACGATCCAGAGGGAGAGCCGTGGCCATTGGTAATTGAAGATTTGCATGGGAATACTCATGAGGTATATCTTGAGACGGGAGATTTGCTATTATACGAATCCAGTAAATGCTTTCATGGTCGACCAAAGAGATATAATGGAAAGTGGTATTCGAGTTTATTTACGCATTATTATCCAAAAGATTGGGATAGAACTGCAGTGAATTTGGAGTCTCATTATCGTATACCTCCAGAGTGGAATCGTGTGCCGAAGAATAAGTTGGAAGGGTTGGATGAGTTGGTTGTGACGGAAACACTTTTCAAGGAGCCGGGTTGTGAGCATGACTGGTGTGCAGTGAAGAAGGCAAAGAAATGGGAAATGCCGGAAGGTTTAGAATTTGGTCAAGCGGTTTCTACAGATGGAATAATTACAAGCTTGGGCATGGATAAAGTGGGAGACGGGGATGAGTTGTGAGCAAGGCTGCATATGTCACATTTTTTATCGCTGTGATTGGAGCCAGTCTCAGTATCTAGAAATAGGAATCTTACATTATGGCTATTGAAGGCTTATCCACAAAATATGAAATTTCATGCGTGCTGAGAATTTAGACACATTTGTTAGCGATCGTTTCTGCCACGATATCTACATATTGTACACCACCACCGCATCCGCACTTGACAAAGCAGGGGGGAAAGTGTACTTTGGAGACGAAAATGAAGCACAAGCAAACAATATTGTTTAGTAAAAACATAAAAACCACTAAAATAACTTATTTACAGTGTGACCAATGGGTTTGATCCTGTTTGATATCTGTTCCTGTTACTTTTTTAAATTGTCTTTTTTTTACTAGGTGCAAAGCCTATCTTTTAATAAAGCATAAATTAAAACCACATCACTTTTTAAACTAATTGGTGTAGCATGTTTGCGTAGTCAAGAGTAAGTTTCAATGCTTTCTTTACAAAAAAGTGTCTCTTGTCCCTTGTGGAGTTCAGTTCCGCCTCTGGGATTTGCTTTTTTACTAGGTTGTGCCGTGGGCGATTTTGGTTGCGGTTGACGATACAGTTTTTGTTAGCAATTCTCATCACGCATTGTGACTTCGAGCGGATTAAAAATAATAGATAACAGTCTTGGCATTTGAGGTTAGGTACTCTAAAAGAAAAACACTGATATTAGGTTGCAAAGTGTCTTGTCTGAAAGGGAAAATGATGTCATGCGCTTTTCTGTAAAAAGAAAACAGATCAATTCATCCGTATAATTAATGTGCGACCCGGATATAGTATTTTCAAATTTAATTGGGGTCATAACACATGAATCAAATCATCAAATGATTCCTTACAATAATTTTCAGATAATTAAAAAAGCTTCATCAATTTAAAAATGCCATACTTCAATTCTGCAATAAAATTTGCACAATGTGATATGTCTGGTGCACTATATTTTCAAGCTTCAATCTCTAACTATAATATAATAAACAAAGTTAATATTAACATTTATGTGCAATGAAAACATGGTTATTGGAGATTTTGTCCATTGGAAATGTCATTGATTGCTCCTTTATGATTTCTTGTGCCACATGCATTCACATCACTACATCATTGACAAACTGCCAACAAACCACACTACTAAAATAGGATATTATCTTGTGCACACTCTACTTCAAAATCTTATCCCTATTTCCAAGTAATGACGCAAATAGGCACCGGAGACCGAGTAGTCCTCTCCACATGCTCAGGATGAAATGTCGACACGATAACCTTCTCTGTCATACCGGGCATGACACGAATGATATTCGAAACCTGACCCGCAAATCGATCAAAGCTCGTGGCCGACGTAGGAAGAAAATTGGGTAGGACAATGTACGACTTTGTGCCGCGTTTGGGCGCGGATGCTTGGGCTTTGAGCATAGCGAGGGTGTGGAAGACAAATTCGTATGCGGCATCGACATGGCGTGTGTTGGAGTCAGTAAATGTGGATGTATGCTCGTCGAATCCGTGGTCATTGGCGAGTACCCAGTTTTGCGCCATGCTTAGAGGAGTTGTGATTGAAATCTCTTTGTCGCCAAATGCCTGTGTTGATAATTGATATTTTGAGGCAGTCAAAGTATAGACTCGCGAACGTTAGTTGAAAACGTATACAAATTTGAGGTAATAAATAAATTGTACCATATCAGACTCCGAAAATGTCTTACCTCTCCCAAGGCATCATAAAATGTATCATCGGATGATTTCTTTGCAGCACTCATACCAAACAATGCTTCCAACTTTCTAACATCTTCACTAGTCACATCTGTATCCTTTTCGCCATCACTTGCCTCTGCGAAAAATGGCGGAGGAGGAGATGCCGTCACATCTGCAGCCGATGCAGATGATGGCGAGGCACGAGAACCAAAATCAGGAGTAGGAGTACTCTGCACTTCCACAATAATGGATGGGTATGGAGAACGACGCGCCTCGTCTCGTCTCTTTTTGTATTCTTGAAGGTTGACATCCACTTCCCCCTCCTCTTCTTCGTGTTTCATGGCTGTCAGTGTCTCTTCGGGAGTTTGGACTCCATATTCTGGATGAAGATGGGCGCAGTTGATAGAGACACTGGTATGATGCATAATGTGTAGTGATCAATGCATAATATAATGGGGGAACAAGATATGAAAAGATGTGTGAGATACAACAATCAAGTTATAAGCAAACAATAAATAATCACAAGAATTAATAAAATGAAATGATTTCAAACATGCAACAACTAAGCAATGTAACTCACACCCAATCTTTCGCACTGCTATCCTCACTAGAAATATCCTTTTGAATAACAAAATCACGCGCATTCCTACGAGCCTGATTAATCGCTTGGATTAAAGCATCATAGACACGAAATTTGGAAACTTCGTCACAATTGGGAATGACAACCACATTGGTTTGTCTCATAGTGGTGGGTATATTGGTACTTTCGCCTGTGAAAATATTGTAATTAGAGATAGGAAGTAATGCGGCATGCAGGGAAAAACCAACGAGAAAGATGATGAGATATATAGAATCAAATCAAAAAACAGAAAATTATCATTGAATATAATGAAAGGAAACAACAAGGTAAACAAATCAAAAAGTGACAACATCACTCACCCGCGAGCCTGCCGTGCTTCTCTCCCAACTCCCTCGCCTCCCTCACCCTCCTAAAAATACCTCCCACCACTTCCGTCAACTCCACTCCCGTCTCGCACACGTACGAGACCTCCTTGCGAGCATATGGATTGTCACTGCTACCAGTGCTAGCACTCATACTAGTATTCATGGCGTCTGAGACCTTGTCCGTCATTTCTTGATTTCTCTTCTTGGCGGCGTCATTGGATTTGTCAAGCGTGTCAGATATCCAGCGTTCCGTGTTGGCGAGGACGGCCCAGACGTTGCTGGCGCCGCTTCCGTCAGAGGAGGAGGCGTCGTCGGCGTTGTTGTTGATGCCATCTCCGTCTTTGTAGTGCAATTGGGTGGGGGTGCGATGATTGCTGGTGGAAATAGCGCGGGTCGAGAATGCAGTGGTGGTGGGAAGGAGGGCGTAGCCTTCGACAGATGCCAGGAGTGGCAAAAGGTAGAGATAAATCTTCATATTGAGAAAGCTTTTATTTTCAATAGTGATTTAAAAATTAAATGAGAGGTTTGCTTGTGGATCGGAAAACAAAAAAATGAACGAAATTAATGGCCAATGACAGAGAATAAATAATGATGGTCTCAATTAGTACTCATTCTCTTGTGATTATGTTGTTAGGATGGTAGCAAGATTATTATTTCTGTTCTATTTTGCCAGCCGACATCGATCACAGATGCGATATCGATGTTCTCGGAGCCACACAGCAAATCAAAGCCAAACTGCCGTGACATTTCCGGGTTCGGACTGCTGCGCCATGTTTTCTTGCATTGGGATTTCATTCGCATTCTTTTTCAATCGCACACAGTACCATACCATAGTAGATAAAAGATGATGATGTGAATGTGATCTATGTAGGTAGATTGGCAGCATCTTTTGTTATGATGTCTCCTGATGTCTCTCTTGTTCTGAAATTCTTCTGCGGCGGTATTTTTTGATAGGATTCTACCTGATGACTTGGTATTATTGTACATAGGGTGATGTTCTACTCAAAGATACTACGGAGTGTCAGCTGGCAGAATTCTGATTGATATCACTACTTCCTTTGTTTTGTGAAAATAATATAAACATGCTGTTGAATAGAATTGACCATGAAGCTGAGAGGCAGCACTTCGTACCATTTCATGGAAATGTGGGATGACTCCCAAAAAAGTAAGTGGAAATGTATGAAATATTGGACAAGATGGATGTACCTAACTCAATTGCATACCTTCTATTAGAACCAGCATGCACAATGAAGACATTGGTTCTTGAATGACAATACACACATCAAAAAATATGCAAGCAACCAATCTTGTCAATGATTTGTTGGAGAACACCATATGACATCATTGAAAGAATTACAACTGAATAAAAAACATATGTCTCGCAAGCACCAGAGTTTGAACCTTTCCTAAAGTCATATGTATTAAAGTAACCATTAATGCTTAATGCTGTCTACAATCCAAACCATATTCTTCAATATCTTGGATTTTTCTTGGTGGGGTTCCAATGCTTTCTCATCTACTTGTTCAAAAGCCGGATCTGAATAAGAACAAAGGAATCTGTGGACTCAAGGATTTTTTTGTGTGGGGCGGTTTTGGACACTTTGGACAGAAATCATGGGGCTCATCAGAGGACACAGAACAGGAACGGGACAAGTTGAGGACATGAGAGGACATTGATACTTATGGATAGCTTAGACCATACAATTTGCTTTAGTTGTAAATACACAAACCATGTGTGAGAGGAGGGGTCATTCATAGGCCTAGTAGGAGACAATAATTAAATACAAGTAATAATAACAACTGATTTGGTACATTATGTAATGATATTTTAATGCAAAATATATTTATCTGTCAAATGGTTACTTGTTGCATGTTAGGGCTGGCCTCCCTTGCACGAGAGCAGCCACCCACAATCGTACAAGAGTGGCTATTGCACTACATGAACTAAGAGACCTGGACGTCCAGGCATCATTGTGCATAAAAGCAAACAATGTGCGACAATGTCAATGTTGGTCCTGTTGATCATGGTCAGGGAGTTTGGTTATGCGGAACTTAGTCTGGAATGTCCCAGCATCCTGTGTCCAAAAATCCATGAAAAGGACAAGAACTGGGAACTGGGACATGTCCTACAGTGGGGAAAGTCCAGGACAAGTGCCATTGCCATTGTCATCGGGCTCATCAGAGGACACAGAACAGGAACAGGACAAGTTGAGGACATGAGAAGACATTGATACTTATGAATAGCTTAGACCATACAATTTGCGTCAGTTGTAAATACACAAACCATGATTATGTGTACCAGAACTAAAGCTAGTTTCAAAAAAACTTTGAAAGGAAAATATTTTGTTTTGTCACTCAAATTTTGCTAGACAAGGTGGTGGTGGGTGGTCATGTGGCACTCGTGACTCAGAAACGATGACACTCCTAGGACATGGGACTCATCAGGCCAGTCACCACCAGCATCACCAATAAAGTCTGGTCTGTGCCCGAATCCAGGGAATAGGACATGTCTGTGACATGTGGAATCAGCAGCAGATTGGCGAAAATCAAGAAAATGCATTAACAATTATATAGGTATAGGTACCGTATGCTCCTAAATATGTTTTCCATGTTCTGAACTGAACATGTGATTTTGTCCTCTGTCCAAAAAATATTTGGATCTGGATTTCATACAAAATTGGTCCTCAATGTCAATTTTCATTAGATCAACAATAAGGACCTTCAACAGAACAGAAAAGACGATAATTAGTATTTTTAGTCAGGGGAGTGAAAAGACTTTTGACAGATAGTGAAATTATCATACAAGAATGACAGAAGGACAATTTGTCAATTTAACTTGAAGAAACATTTTTTCTGATGACAACATTAACATGCAGACATTCAAGGAAATGGTGACATATCAATGAGTGGGCCCGATCAACTTAATTATAAGCATGAGAATATGGACAAATATGCTATTGCTTGTCACTCAATTTTATTCCAACAAAAAGTGGCCCAATGTAACGTGTGAGAAAAGATAAGAGTGTAGTTTGATTGTCTTAATGAGGGATTTAAAACCGCAGCAAAAAACTTCAGAGTTTCACTCTTTTAATTTTGACAATAAAGCTGTTGATGGGCGTAACACTAGATATTTCATTGACATGATGCAATTATATTGTGTGCATAGAAATCTCTAGAGGGAGTTTTTTTTCAAATTTACCTTGTGTATCTAGCAAAGTTATGTATATCACATTCAATTTTGATCTATTCAAAAGCAATGAATCATGCAAAGAACTACTGCTAATGTGATTACATACATCAGAAAATAAAACAGCATGAATCGTCATTGTATTATATTATTTTATTGCATTTGTCGTTTTTACTCACGAATTGTGCTCCCATTTCAGATGTGCATTTCATAAAGAAGCATCCATAAAATATTATATAGTAATTAGTATTATGCATGTATTGAAAATATTCATCATGCATACAATTACAAAATAGTGTAATTGTTATTTTCGGAGATGTCCTGTGATTGTATTGGCGTGACAAGGCAATCATACTTCATTTTCGCAAAATACTGAGTCCATAATGAATTTTATAATTCGATGCCCATCCATTGCAAACGATACGTTCTCGGCTGCACATGCAAATTCAAATCTTCTTCAATGAGTCTATCACAAATTTTTAACCTTCGAAGAGAGTTCATTCCAACAATTTCATTGCGATGTAGAATGAGTTTCTCTTTCATCGTTTTCTTTCGATTGTCGTGCACTGTCTGATTCACACTCTTAATCTTTGATTGAAGAAATAAAATGTCGTTTTTAAATTGGGATGCATGTTGTGTATTATTTTCGTGCACCTTGGTGGTATACATTTGAGAAAGAATTTCCTGGCCCGTACTCATTTTTGCATATTGTTGGTTCAAGAATGCCATGTCTGCAGTATCTTTGGTGAATCGATTGTATATTAGTTCGTAGTTGGTACCTCGTGCTTTGTTTTGGAAGAAATTTGCAAATTGATCATCGATTTTACCGTGATTTACATCCCTGCAATGGATGAAGAAAAGCAATTATGTGTCAAAGAATGTAAATTTGGAATTATTTCCCAATATTTAAGAAATACGGTTGACACTCAAAAGTGTCTTGACTCACCAAACAACGTATGTAAAATCAACTTTGTCAATCAGCTGTTGGAAAAATGTCCGATAAGTACATTCCGAAGCATATCTTTATCAATAAACATCAAAGCATGAGTGAAATCATAGAAACAGAGGAAGCGATTGGGGGGGGTCGCTTTCTAACAAACTCATGAATAAAATAACTCACTCTGTCTGCCATCCAGGCATATCAAAAAACACAAAATCCCCCATCTCCGAATTCTCATCGGCCACATCCAAAACATTTGGCATGGCCATACCATCACATCTCGATCTAACAACATCATTCACATGTTCCATAATTTCACAATGGCGGCGTTGCTGATAATCATCACTCCGAATAGGATCCGAGTACGTGGCACCAGCAGAAATACATACAAATTTATCTGTTGTCGGAGCCGGTGCCGATTGGGCCGTTGAATAATTGTGACCGAGCAATCCTCCGAGGAGGTATGTTTTCCCAGTGCTCCATGATCCGGCGAAGGCGATGCGAACGCGGCCGGAGCAGTAATTTCGTTGGACTTCGTGGGTTTGGAAGCCGGACATGGCATAATTGTATCGACAGCATAATAACGAAGAAGAGGTGGTGGATGGAGAGTTTGGGAGGCTGATGCCTATCCAGAGAGATAACTTTCCAATAATTGATTCTGCATCACTGCTATTCTCCAAATTTAGACAGTGGATGGGAGTTATAAACGGAACAAGATGCAACCACAGGAGATATGAATATCCCAACACCAACGCAACATGCACTGTATTTTTCCACGGCGGAGAATTCCATTGATTTGACGCATTCTTCGTCAATGGGGCCACAATGAAGAACCGAAATATCGATCCTTGGAATGGTCTCAAACTCGCCGTGACCGTGGAATGATTCAGTTCCACCTGGACACGGTTGTAATTATTCTTCCACGTAGAAGAATGATACCAAAGCAACACGACCCATAACCCGACAAAGGGACCTTCGTAGGAAGACAGAAACACAACCTCGGAGTAATGCAGATAAAATAGACCCACGGCACAAATGGCCGCAGAGAATAGATGCAATTTATCCACAAAGTCGGTGGTGACGAGCCAATTGACGAGGAAGAGAATGTATGAGAGTAATGCGAGGAAGGTCGCGACGTCGATGTTGTCCTTGATGATGGAGGGGAGGAGAGAGTTGAGAATGTCGCTTCTGGTGAAGGTTGTCATGGCTGACGCTATCGTTGGAGGGAGGGAATGAAACAGCAATCTGAAGAAGTAATAGAATGGAATTGATGGATTTCGCCAAGATCCATATTATTTTTTGGTGAGTGTCACCAGCAAAGATCCGGAATAATATGGTCAGTCGTACTCTGGTACATACATAGAAGTACCGCGTAATAGTAAATATTTTTCCCATGCGAGAGCTCGCTCATTTTATTGTACTGTAGTACGTACGTACATAGCTAATCGTAGAATGAGCGATGA
>JALLAR010000670.1:0-17282 GCA_036939335.1 Conticribra guillardii
CTCCAAAGTTAAAGATCGGCAGATTTGCCTACCTTTTGTTAAAGGTAGGCAAATTTGCCTACCTTTAACAAAACGAGTTAAGCATTGGTTCGCTCTTTGGCAACATCCTCTTATCCGCGAGTCGTGTCGGAGGGAAAAAGAAAAAGAAATAATACCAATGTTATTTATCTACAAAGTGCGTGCAAGTAGAAAATAATATTATTCTGAAGACAATTACATACGAGATATATTATGTATATTATATACAGCCACGTATGTTGTTATTATTGGTTTGTCTTGTCTATCTCAAATTCGCTCATTTTTTGCGTTTTGATTCAGTGCGAAGTGCGACTAAACAGAGACTAAACCATGGGAATAATTACGCATCCCATCACACTGCCAAACAAAAATCGAAAACATTATCTTGCTAAAATTAATATCACCCGATATACTGCTCCCAGCTCCTTCACTGACCACCTTCCCTCCATTGCTGCTGTCTAAAACAAATCACATTGCATTGGCAAAATACAAAAAACGAAGAAACATTATCTTGCCATTATATTTTAATCACACCTGTCCAAGGCAAATCGGTGTTCATCACGACTCGTAGCTGGGATGAGGAGTTTAAAAGTAAAGGACGTTGCTCCGGGGTTAACGGATGTGTGGCGGTTATGGAGACACTGCCTGTGCCGATTTGTAAGTGAGAGCAGCCCTACGCTGTGTTCTATTGGTATGAGCATACTGTTCTGTTTGAGAGAACAATGTTTCGTTCGTATCCCGCAGTTGCATTGAAATTTGGGGTTAGCGTACCCTGTGTTCCGAGAACAGGTTGGTCTGTTAGTGAGATTATTATTTAAATGCAGTCCTTGAATAATACAAATTTAACTCATGCTAGTTTGTTTTCACTGCTCGTCAACTGCTACAAAAGGGATGGTATCCGCTAATCGTAGCTCCATTGGTTACATGTGCATGTTTCCTGGACTTGTACAGTTCAACGGGGTGTGACTTCATTCGGTTAAATATAGGTTTTTCTCCGACAAATGATGTGTTTACTGATCCGCACGCAAAGCTTGGTGTGTTTACGAAAGAGTCGAGTAAGCCAGATACATTGGACCCTGACTTTAACTTGGAAGGGAATGTGAGTTAATGCAAATGTTCCAATATCAATGCAAAAGAATGAAAGAACTTTCCCGACTTACTGTAGTTCTCTTCGCATTTCTTCAGAGTCGCCATGATACATTCGTGATTTTCAATGAAGGCTGTGAATCTTACACGCAAAACTTCGAAGATTTTTTTATCAGCTCTGATCAAACTTGGCATATTGCACGAATCATGTCGTATACTTCAGGATGTGCTAGTTTGGTTGCTGTGGTAAGTGGAGAGATGCTTTGCATTTGAAATACAGTCTTGTCAACAGTATCTAATTTTATTGAATGAATCTACCGTTGAACTTTCGTCTCTTTCCACGCAAACCACTTATAATAAAGGCAACAGCATGGCTCTTGACAATTACGCCATTGCCGGCCTCTTTTTTCTGGCCTGGCATGCTTCTACCCGCGGTCGTGTTGGCTATGCTCGCGGGAAGCGCAAAGTTCCTCTTTTTTGACACACAAATTTGCAGCGAAAAGTTATGGTTTGCAGACGAGGTGTCACTGCCAGTTGCTCCTGAGTCGTGTGACTTAGGAGAGTCTGCTATGCTTGCAATTGCATCTATTGCGGTGTATTTTATATGTACGATAATGGTTTGCTTCAGGTCTCCAAAGAAGAGGGAGCTAGATGAAAACTATGGGAAACATGGTCATGAACCATCTGGCACGGCCAATACACAAATGAATGTTGGATGCAATGATCCTGAACATGGTGTGCATACTAACACGGAGATAGTTACGAACAATCCAGGATTTCAAGAGAAAGAAATTGTGGCTAAAAATGATATAACCAGGACATCACGGCAAACTGATAATTCTTTCTCGCGTCAACAAACTCAATTAAACGAAAAAATGCATATAACGAGGTCAACATCTGATGTGACATGGGGTACTGGGGGGAATCCAATCGTTCTGAGTTTTGATGACAAGTCAAGATCTCTGCCTGTTTTATCTCCTTCCCCAGGGTCAGCTCCTAAAGCAAACGAAAGTGATCCAGACATGGGTTGGGACACGTATGGTCGACCCATAGTTGTAACGATCAACGAAGGTGCAAGAAGCTTCTCGGATGGTTCAACGCAATCAAGCAGTAAATCTCCAATTCCCACTTCCACCAAATGGAGTACCGCCACGCCAAGTCGCAGTAGACAACGAACTCCCATTGGCAAAGGTGCTTCTCATCAAAACCGTGATTGCGACATGGGAAGTGTTGCATCACGAATAAGCAAAATCAGTTTCGCTGATACTCATTTTTCTGAAGACTCTTCTTCTCAAGAAAAACAAACGATATCGGGACGGCATTCCCTTGCTTCGTCTGTAAAAAGCACGCCGTCAGTTGTGGCGATTCCTGGTCGATATCATTATGGCGCTGCTTCTCCGATGAGATCGATTGCTTCCTCGCAATCATCTTCTCCTGGTGCAAATAAATTTCGTTATTCGCGGCGAGAAGATCGCAATGATGTCTCTTTGGAACAGCACAAGATAGAATCAAAGCGAGACAAGGTTGAGATGATGCCACCACTGGAGGAATCGACAAGCCCAAAAAGTCTTGAAGACCATGGCGACCTGATTAACAAGTGTGTGCATGATCTGAAGCAGTCTTTTGGAACTTTGTAAATCAATGTGATTGAGAACATCTCAGATCAGCTTCTGTTTCGAATCCATCCATCTGAGCCTGTTGAAAATGAAGAATTTGAAACAGACGCTTCAGTGGCATATTAATTATTTGGGGAAGTAAGGAATTGTGAAAACTTATACATTGTGTGTGGCCGTAGCTCCATTGCATTGCGGCAAAGGAATTTATTTGTTAGTATCATGCTGAACGTTATGGGAGTGCAATTGCATACTCCTGTATTCTAAGCGTTTCTGTGCATTAAAAGTGCATGGTGGAATCGGCAGAAGCAATTATAATGCTCGATAATTTGCGCATGGCAATGTTCAATGAGAAATATAAAAGGGCAGTGTATAGGTAGCCGCTGATTGTCAATAATAGTAGGTACGATAGTAGTTTCTGTGCACCTAGATACTATGTATTCGAATGTAGCTTTCGTTATTTTTTCTTTGGCAAGCAAATCAGTTTCAAATGTTCTAGTAATGATAAGGTTATGACATTTTGGTTGGTATCATGCAATATTCTAAATAATAACTGTAACATTAATCAATGACACTTGATCTATGCCACCATACAATAGTCATGCAGAGGTTTCCGCAAACATACACAAAATCTCACATAGATATCAATACCTTTCTTATCGCCGATATTCCCTCTCTCCATAATATCCATCATCATCATAATTCCTATCATCGTAGTACCCAGATTCCTTCCTTCTCTTCTCCTTTCTACCACTACCACCATTCCCACTATCACCACCAAACAATCCCCCCACCACAGGTAAATTCTTTGCCATCATCATAACCAAAGGAAACATGTTCCCAAACAAATTCAAAAGCCGAAATATTTCCAAAAATATTCCAATAACGGGATGACCAACCATGACCAAAAGTATTCCACACACCAAACATCCCGTGGCACGTGCCTTCTTGGGTTGAAGGAAATAACCCACGGTACGACCCGGTCCAATCATCAATGGGATGCCACATACAAAGAGAAGATTTCCCAAACGCATGAGCGTTTTATTGAAAAAGAGGGTGATTCCCAATGCGGTGAAGGCGGCACCGGAGGCGAGGAAGAGAGTGCCTAGTTTGCGATTTCCGGAGGTGAAGACTGTGGGGAGGGATGATGGGAGTTTGGGTTTGGATAGGTTCGATTTACGGCGCTGGTGTGATTCGTGTTGTTGAGAGTGTGTAGGTTGGATTGATCATGACGATGGATGTCAGGTTGGGTTGGTTCCAAAAATATTATACATTTGCCAAAAAAATCAGGAATAAAAATGAAAAAAATTGTGATGAGCAGAGCGTTCTATGCACTGTGACTGAATGGAATAGTAATGCAACCTATTGAAATCATCGCAAGTTTATTTTCTTACCGGAGACGATCCTCTACCTCGATCATCAAATCCTTCATGATATCTCCCATCATCATCATAATACCCATTTCCGCCATCATCTCCATATCTACCTCCTCTAGAATAATCATCATCATAATATGGATCTCGACTACTTGACGAAGGAGAAGACGAGCCATAGCCATCCCCGTTGTCGTATCCATCGTAGCGGTTGTAATAATCGCCACCATCATTATTATTTGCATCATTGCCATATCCATCATTGTAATTATCCCCGTGAGACGATGACGAGGCACCTCCGCGAACATTCCAAATGGCATTGCTGTGTGAATTGCATTGTTTGGTTGAGGATGACGATTGATGATGCTGTTGTATGCATCCTTCTCGAACGTCAACGTGCGAGGCGATCTCTCGTCGTCGTTTATCCTTGTTGATAAATGCCGTAGTCGTTCGTTTGGATGTAAGACTTGGATTAAAAGATGTTTTTGATTTTGAAGATTGAGCAGTACTATACGATGGTAATTTGGGAAAAGATTGAGCACGACTGCCGGCAACAATGAGCGGTATATGTCCGGATGCAAAAGTGCACAAAAATGCACAAGACGTAATGAGACGAAGGAGCGCCATTTCTTGTTGTCTGTTTCGTTGGAAGGGAAATTAAATCTATCCGGTCAGATGCAGATGTTGACAGATCAAGCTGCGCTAGTGCTTGGAGTATGCGTGGTTGGAACCAAAATGGAAGGATTGGTTTGATCTCAGACTGTAATTCAAGCCGACATCTTCACTTCTTCGCCATGTCAAAAAAAAAATTATTAAGATGAAGTCGCTGGGGAAATAATAATATCTTGTAGAGTATGATGTTGTGTACACGTGTAACCAACATCCACCTACTAAACGGGAGGTTTTGGTAGCTGGGACCATCGATAATTCTCCTCCATCAACCTCGCACAAAAAAAACCATCCAACAATAATAATATTATTATTACCATATCTCAATCAATCATGGGTGACTTCATCGCCAACTTCCAACGGCCCGACACCGGCATCAACACCGTCGAAGGAAACGTCGCCGGCTCCCGCGCCGCCACCCTCTCCAAAAAACGAGCCGCCGAACAAGCCGACTTTGAAGCACGAAAACAAAAAATCAAGGCCGACTCCGAACGCGGAAAATTAGGAATCAATGCCAAATTCGATGCCGATTCCAATGTCAGCAAAGAGGAACAAACATTTCGTCAAAAGACGGTGGGGCTCGTCAGTGCCGAGGATTTTCGCAAGGCGAGCGAAGAAGTGGAGAGGGCACGGGGGCGGAGGGGGGAAGAGGATGAGGATGAGAATGGCGGAGGACAGGGGGAAACGAGTTTGTTGACGCAAGTGGAACAGAAAAAATTGGAGAAGGAGCAGAAAAAAGCGAGGAAGCGGGCTTTGAAAGAGAAGAAGAAGCGTATGGCGGCTCTGAGCTTTGCGGGAGAGGAGGAAGAGTTGGAGGAGGAAGAACAACATGATAATCCTACTACTGCGGATGAAAATGGGAGGGATATCAAACAACCAAAAAATAAGGATTCACAGCAATCATCCGTAGAAAGAAAAGAAAATGACAGTACTAAAACCAATCAAATAATAGGAATTATGAAAAATCCAGAAGTGGATACTTCATTCTTACCAGATCAACAGCGGGAGCAACGAGCGAAGGCAGAACGAGAACGTTTGAGACGAGAGTGGTTGGATAGACAAAAGGCAATGAAGGAGGAGATATTGGAAATTACCTATTCTTATTGGGATGGGACTGGGCATAGGAGGACTGTTCAGTGCAAGAAGGGAGATACAGTGGCGAATTTCTTGGAAATTGTTAGGTAAGTCTGCTGGTGATATTTTCAATCAAGCAGCACTGCTCTTTTTCATTCACAGATAATGATATTGAAATTATGTCACGTGAAATTCTGCCTTTTAAAGCAACAATCTCTTATAAAATCCTGACCTGCTCCTTCTTTCAATTGCATTGATCCATTCTGAAACAGACGAGACCTAGCAAAGGAATTTCGTGAAATGGGTAATGTATCATCAGATGCATTGCTTTACGTGAAAGAGGATCTTATCATCCCACAAGATATCTCCTTCTACGACCTCATAGCCACCCGTGCTCGTGGAAAGTCGGGTCCGCTTTTCAATTTTGATGTCCATGATGATGTTCGTTTAGGGGCGTTGGATGCACGTGTAGAAAAGGATGAGAGTCATCCTGGAAAGGTGGTGGAGAGGAGGTGGTATGATAGAAATAAACATATTTTCCCAGCGAGTCGTTGGGAGATTTATGATCCTGCAAAAGAGTATGGCTCTTATACTATTCATGGAGGGGAGGTCAATAAAAAGGACTAACGAAGTGCATGTGCAAGGTCTGCATTGTGTAATAGTTATGAATCAAATGATCTGACATGATACATAAGTAAAAGTAATGATCCTACATTTCATTTATTCAAATTATGCCATGATTTTTCTCATTGTTTCCTTCATCTGGTAGAGTATTATTGAGCAATAACAGTACGATTGTTTTCGGAGTTTCTTGATTTTAAATGCAAAAGTTCGTTGTTTCATGGTCTATATGAGGTGATGAGTTCGCAGATTCATCATGCTGTGTCCTCGAGTAAAGGATCTCAGCTGGTCATCGGTTATTTGGTAAATGCAAGATTACTTTGCATAGTTTATTTTGATCTATACTAGTTGGCTGCCCGTAAGGGCTCCATACCACATCTTACCGTCCATTGCTGGGTTTAGCGTTAGTGCTTTGCCTAAATCACAGTCAAGTAGTAATGAAAATTTGAAAGTGTACACTAGACGCTACTATTTATTGCTTAGGCACTAATAATTATTTACTCGATGACAATTTCCTTGGTTGATGAAGCAGAGTCAACACTGATATCAACAGTTGGTCTGAGTTTGCAGCATTCTTCAACAGCCAAATGAACCTTGTGGTTCTCGAAATCAGCAATTAGGTCCTCATTGACGGGCTTGCCATTATCGACGGCAGTGTAAGCAAGTTGTTCAAGGATGTAATCAAATCGTGGGGCCCACTTTCTTGATCCAGTCTTGGCAGTGAAGGAGCAGTTATCAACCATGAAAGCAACACCGCGGTAGTGCATGTAAGGGCACAAAGAGTCAACGGCCTCAATAACAGATTCATTGACAACTTCAGAGTAAGGGTGTCCAGCCTCAAGGAGAACATCAATTTGAGCCATCATGGTAGCAACGTAAACACCGGCAGTGAAGGGGTTCATGGGAATGTTCTCTTCATCACGTTCGGCGCGGACTTTCGCTCCAACTTGCCATGTGTCAGTTCCATCAATCTTTCCGACAGGGAATTTGTTGATACGCTTTCCGTGCATGATAACAGTACGGATTTCATTTCCAGAGGCAACCTCATCGTAAATTTCCTGAAGAATTTCCTTAGAAGGCATGTAAGAGGCAGAGTAAGCAGTCTTGAAGATCTCCTTGTCTTCTCCAGAGAGACCATCATAGACAGCCTTGATTCCCTTGTTGGAGATGATCTTAACAATGTTTCCGGTGATAGATTCACTGGATTCAGTGAAAGCTTGCTCAGCAGTCATGCCCTGGCGTTGGTATCTGCGGTAAAGAGATTCAACAATTCCGTGAACGGCTCCAAGAAGGATACCACGCTCGCCGTAGATATCAGACTTGTACTCAGAGGTCAAGGTAGTCTCGAACATGAAGGGAGATCCAAGGGCAACACCCCATCCAAGAGCAAGTTCGGAGGCCTTTCCAGATTTATCCTGGTGAACGGCGAAAGAGGCGTTGATTCCGGCTCCGTTGACCTTCTTTCCCTGTTCGTAAAGACGGCGCACAGATGGTCCCATACCCTTGGGGCACACGGCAATAACATCCATGTCCTCAGGGAAGGATTCGCCGATAGATTCAAGGTATCCGAGCAAGAATCCGTGTGAAAGACCAAGAGTGGCACCGGGTTTCATGGCAGCGAAGATCTCCTTATACAAAGCAGCCTGGGCGGCATCACTGATAAGGATCATGACCAAGTCAGACTTTCCAATAATGTCGTACATTTCTCCGAGGGTGTCGGCTTCCTCAGAAAATCCGACCTCACGGGCCTCTTCGAAGGAGGAGGATCCCTCACGGAGACCGATGCGGACCTTGATGTCGCATCCGGCCTCGTTGAGGGAGTCGCGGAGGTTCTGTGCCTGGGCGGGGGCTTGGGATCCCCATCCGATGACACCGATTTCCTTGATTCCCTCGAAGGCCTTGGGAAGAAGAGGGAAGAGATCACGTCCTCCTCGGACAATAGTCTCTTCTGTGTCAGCGAATTTCACAGTCTCAACCTCGAACACATCCGATGTGAATGCGCTAAGAAATCAAAAAGGAGAAAATAAAATGTCAGATAAACTCAAAAATTGTTTAAAAGGATGACGCATATCATTTGGAATTTTTTGAACACATCCAACGGTCACATAAAGGCCCAAACAATAAAATGAGACTCAGAAATGCAGTATATTGATTTCGGTTTGCTAGCTTTTCCTCAAAGTGTTAACTCAGTAGAGGGAGCTTGTATTTCTTCACTGTCCACGACAAAAACAACTTTCATAAAACAAAATTTCTGCGCCACATTATTTTCACGATCTTGTGCAGTTCGCAACGTTTGCTGGAGCTGTGTTTTGTGATCTATTGGGCGCCAACACATAAGATGCCCCCGAATATATATTGTTCGTATTGCACCGCCTCAGACCCCGACACCACAGGGGGCGAGATGGCGAACCATCCCACAAAATACCGGCAGCCGCGCTGATGTGTGTTGCGTTTCTCATGCATCAACTCAAACTTACTTGAGGGCAGGGCTCGAAACGGAAACCGCACGTTGGGTGACGGCGGCGGGGGCAAAGGCCGCGGCCGATGTAGCAAAAAGAGCGCCAATGGCAATTGAGAACTTCATTGTCGAATTTGTAATTTGATTAAACTTGGGGGAATAATGAGATCGTGACGGGTGGAACAATTATTTACTTCGTCGTGTGGCAGTCGCTGAGATCGCCGGGCTTCCCCTTCGGTGTCTTTGCATCTCACGTTTGTTTGTTGTCTTTGATGGAGGATTCCACAGTTTGGGCTCCACGTGTGCATAAGATGGCTGACAGACCACAGCTTCGACGGGCCACCGACCACCGATCAAGAATTTCTCGTCTGACGCCAGGCAGACGTCAAAAGAATCTTTAAACTGCTCTTTCCTGACGTATCGTAACTTTTGGTATCTTTAACCTCACGTAAACATTGGTAATGAATCTACATACGTCTGTTTCTACGGGATCTCACATAGATTCAGATCCACACAATTTCAACCCAACAGCCAAAATCCCCAAAGAACCTCCGGAAGCTTGACCATGGCATTTTCATTTTTTATCACATCGCCGACGACAGCCAAATAATATCCCCCACTAAAACATACTATCTACAGCAACACCAATAGCAACGATGGCCTCCCCATCAAAGCCGATCAAGCGCCACCGCGATCCTTTATCACCCAAGCCTATCCTAGACCGAGTTCTTCTTCTCAAAGCCTTAAAATCCAATGGCATCTCCTTAAAAAATGGTCAACTTGACTTGTTCTATCAACTGCTACATCGAAGTGGCTACCCGCCCCTCCGTGAATTTGCCGCCGAACTTCGTGGACAAAGTATTGCAAATCCTGAGAATGTGGATGACAGTTGTAGCGTTAGCGTAAATGGCAGTGTGTCCAATTCCAGCAACAATCAAAAGAAATTCGTTCAAAATTCTAGGACTAGAAATCCCATATCATCGCGTCCTGGTAAGAAACCCCAGCTTCCAAAGGCATTTCTCGAGTTTCTTGCAAAGACCAGTAACGAAAGTGACGGACCAGAAAATAATGTAGATAGATTTTCGACTCTTACCTCCAAAGTGCAGATGCACAAAACGAGTGCCGATGGAACAACTACGAAACTTGCGGTTGAGTTGCAAGATGGTCATGTGGTGGAAAGTGTGTTAATGCGACACGAAGGAAGGGCCACGCTTTGTGTATCAAGTCAGGTAGGGTGTGCAATGGGTTGCACGTTCTGCGCCACTGGCACGATGGGAATAAGAGGAAATCTTTGTTCTGGTGAAATACTTGAGCAGCTTGTCCACGCCAGCCGGATCTTGGCGACGTCACATCTTGGTGAACAACGCGCCTCGGAGATTGATTTATCAAGTGTTGAGAATGAATTGGAGAATAAGGAGAACGTTCAAGAAACAAAGTTTGATGAACGAAGCGATGTCACTGACCCGACACAACCTCGTACAAATTCACGCAAAAAGAGACAGAAACAAAAGAGACTGGACCTTATTCGGAACATTGTGTTTATGGGTATGGGTGAACCTCTTAACAATTACGCCAATGTTCTCGCTGCCTGCCGTGCAATGATCGATCGTCGATTATGGAACCTTGCTCACAACCGTGTTACTGTTTCGACTGTGGGGGTTACTTCACGGATGAGAGATTTGACGCGGGATCTGCCAGAGGTAAATCTAGCATTGAGTTTGCACGCCCCCAATCAAGTAATGAGAGAAAAAATTGTTCCTGCAGCCAAGGGAACACCTATTGAATCATTGATTGAGGCGCTTGATGCACACATGATGGCCTTCTCTAAAAGAAAAATTGCTGAACACTCAGAGGAAGGTGATCAAAATAGTAATTTTGCGAGTGGGACAGAATTCAATTTGGAACAGAGACAAACTGCAAGTAAAAAGAAGCGCGCTATGATAGAATATGTCATGTGTGAGTATTTTTTATAAACTGATCGTAGCGTTGAAAGCTGTTTTTCTAAAATGTGCAAAAATTCACTTGCTATTTCTTTTGTGTGTTGATAATTTTGCAATGGTGTCTTATTGTTCAGTGGTGGGTGATTCATCAACAATAGAAGCAGCACATCAACTTGGAAAACTTTGCGAAGGCCGTCATCTTGTGGTAAATCTTATCCCATACAACAAAACAGACGTCCAGGATAAGTTGAGTTGTCCCAGTGAAGAACATATGCTGGAGTTTCAAAGAATTGTTGCTTCTTATGGATCATTTTGCACTATCCGACGGACTATGGGGGCAGATATTGCTGGAGCATGTGGTCAGCTTGTTGTGGAAGAAGAAAAGAAACAACAAAAGATACTTGATATAGAAGATGGTCCATTTCGTAAAGATACGTTGGAGAAACCAACTGTCGCCTCTTTGTCCAAGCGTGGTAAAAAGAAACATGATATGGATGGGAAAGACTCTGGCAACGAAACTCCAAAAGCTCTTAGTCAAAGTGAGACCAGTATTGATGTGGATCCTTGGATGCGATGCTTAACTATCGCTACTGCTGTCACAGCAATTGCCTTCGTGGCTTCTAGTGCACTGCTCATTCTACAAAGACGGAAAAGGTGAAAGAACTTTTGAGTAGATGGTAAAATATTTGTTTGTAAATAAGTAGCTGGTGTTATTTTGTTACAAAATGCCATAATATCAATATTTTTCTGTGAACTCGGAATTTGGCATTTTACTAAGGTGCACATTCAATTTTTCACTGGTAAAAAAAATCATGTCCTAATCTTTCAGAATTCAGCTGGAATTCAGTCATAAAAATTGATTTTATTCATATTTTAACAATATTCGCAGTAATAAATAATGTACATGATGCACTTGACATACATGGCCTTCAATCGCCCGTAGGAAGTGACGTCCATTAAGTAGGGCGCTGCTTGATTGAAGTGTGAACATCAGGGTATTTCAAGACAAAAGAGGACAAGATTTTTCTATTTTATCTCGTGTGAGTGTGTTATGATGCTGTGGATTAAGGAGAATAATGAGGAGAAGGCCGGCATTGCCAAATAGTCGGTGCGGCATTCACAGTTTCCTTGAGAAGGGAATGCAGCAATCTATCTGCAGATAAGGTTGTTTTCTTCCCTTGGAATTGCTCAGAACGAATAACTTTTCTACCCTGGAAACTACATCTGTCGATGTATAGCATTGGGTTCTCGATGATCTCACGATAATGTAATGGTAACGTCGAATTGAAGTCAAAACTGAAAAGCCTATGAATTGTAATTATGCACATAGGTAACTTGTGTGACTTCAGTGTGAAACGAAAATTAGATACAATTGGCATTCCATTGTCTTAGACATAATAATTAATTCTTACAGTTTCTCTATCCCATCAAAGTAGTGCCCTACCATTGCCCAACATTTATTTGACCAAAGAGGCTGGGTTCATCATGATATCATTCAATGTCTTCAAAAAGAATGCTGCGTCCGATCCATAGATTTGACGATGATCGCATGTAAGTGTTACGGTCATTTTAGAGATCTTCTTCATTCCAAGAACTGCTTGCTTGCAAGGCACAATGTGTTCTTGTGTGGCCGCAACAGCAAGGATTCCACCTATTCCCGCAGGGAGGATTGCATCAAATTGAGAAACTCCAAACATACCCATGTTGGAGATGACAAATGTTCCTGAGTTGTATTCATCGGGAGCTAGAGTTCCTGCCTTAGCCTTGCCAACAAGTTCCTACAATTAAGTTGAACAATTGCAGTTGAGAAATGTTAGATGCAAAAATGTCAAAGAAAATAAAAATCATGGATCTCCTTCCAAAACATATTCTTACCTTCCAGTTCTCGCCAAGCTCCAGTACATCTCTCTCATTGGCATACTTCAGTACAGGTGTGATAAGACCACCTTCAATCGAAACAGCCATGGCAATATTAATATCTTTGTTGAAGAAAGTTCCCTCTGGTCTGAAAGAGCTGTTAACGATGGGGTGCTTTTCGAGTGCTCTAGCAACGGCCTTAGCAAGAAGGGCAGATACAGTTACTCCCTTTGGTTTCACGGACTGGTACAAAGCATTGAACGCATCCATTTCAATCTCTCGGCTAGCACGGAAAACGGGGCAGCCAAGTGTGGCCTCCATATTGTTTGACACGGCACGTTGCATTCCAGTGAAAGGAACAAGTCCATCTGGCATTTCCACAACAGCAGGGGCGCCAGGGGCGGCGGCCTTGCGCACGGGCTTCTTCTCGCCAGTTGCAATTTTCACGTCGTCAACGGTGACACGCCCAAATTCACCAGTTCCTTCAATTGAAGCAATGTCCAACTTTGCCTTTTTGGCTGCAGCACGTGCCATGGGTGTGGCAGCAACAACTCCAGCAGCGGGAATATGTTTTGGCTTTGATGGAGCAGCAGGAGCAGCCTTCTTGGCAGGAGCTCCACCAGCAGCGGCCTTTGTAACGTCACCAGCAGTGATGCGTCCATTAGGTCCAGTTCCAACAACTGTGCTAATATCTACACCCATTTCAGTCGCCATCTTCTTGGCCAGGGGAGAGGCAACAACACGACCTCCAGCAGAAGCATTTGCAGCAGCTGGTGAAGCGGCCTTGGGTGCAGCTTTAGCAGCTGGTGCCGCAGCGGCGGGTGCAGCGGCAGCAGGAGCAGGTGCTCCGCTGAGTGAGGCAGCATATGCCTGGAGTGCTGGGATGTCAGCCTCGGTGGCGGCAATGAGAGCAACGGGAGCTCCAACGTTGGCAGTCTCGCCTTCTCCTGTAATGATGGCGGCAATGTAACCATCTTCAAAGGCTTCCACATCCATGTCTGCCTTGTCAGATTCCACAACCATGATGGCTTCACCAGCTTCTACTGAATCACCTTCACCCTTCAACCAAGACACAACCTTTCCTTCCTTCATTGTTGAAGAAAGAGCAGGCATATCAAGCTGACTAAACTCAAAGTCAGGGGCAGCTCCTGTGGTAGAATGAAAATTCGTGAATAAAAATATTGGGATCATTGTTAGAACAAGAAAAAGTCAAAATGCAAAAGTCATCAATATTTGCAATGAGGTTATGACATCATCCCTTCCCGTGAGAAAGCATACATGAAAATCATCTCCAATTGCATCATGAATTTGATATTTTTTGTCCAATAAGAGCACTTTCGACAGAGTCACAGAACCAGTATTTTCCTTAATGACACAATCAGCCTTCTCTCAAGATGAACATTGAATTGTCGCCACAATAACACTCCAATCGCATTGCTTCAATTGTAGATTATGAAATCAGAGTCACAATCATGCTTCTGTAAAATAAAACTCACCACCAGCAGGAGCCTCGGCAGCCGGAGCCACCGCCTCAGCCGCAGGAGCAGCAGCCACGGCATCCCCGCCATCTCCACCGGCAGCCACGGCCGCAATATCCGCCTCCTCGGTAGCAACAAGCGCGACCACCGCTCCGACCTCGGCAGTTTCACCCTCCGCGGTAATAATCTTGGCAAGGTAGCCATCCTCAAACGCCTCAACGTCCATATCAGCCTTATCCGACTCAACTACCATGATTGCCTCGCCGGCTTCGATGGCATCTCCCTCGGATTTAAGCCACGAGACGACACGTCCCTCTTTCATTGTAGAGGAAAGTGCGGGCATGGTGATTTTGATGGCTTCGGCATTAAGAGCCGTGGAGAAGCGCATGGCATTGGTAATTTCAATGTTGGAGGGGAGGAAGTGCGCTGATGTTGTAGAGAGAGCATGGTTGTTGGTGTTGGCGACGAAGGCGGAGGCGGTTTGGGTATTTTGCCACGAGAGGAGGCAGAGGAGCGCCGTTGTGCTTGAGATTCCTGCGATGAACTTCATTTTGATATTAATATAATTGGCGGGTAGGTGAAGGTTGGCGGTCGGCGGGGTTAATTAGAGCGCAAGGCGTGAGCCGCTGTCAATTGATTGAAAAAGATGGAGAGCAATGCAAAGCAATGATGAAATTGGTGCAGACTTGGTGCGTGACGGACAAAGATGGATGGTGCATGACACCACTACTAGATACTTTCCCTCGCTCAACATCTATCAACGCGGCGGCAATGGCGACGCATGAAACATGAACAGTTTTTTCGGCGGCGGGGGAGTTGTTGGCCAAAAGTTTGTGACGTTTGTGATATGAAGGGTTGATAAAATTGCGAGGTATAATTGTTTCTAAAATAAATATTGCTCGCGAATAATCTACTTAATTTGTTATAAATTCTCCACAGAGATTTCTTTTAAATGTCTGATAGAGCGAGGCATTTCTTTGACACCACCACGTACGCGCGGATCAAAGACAGACGCACATATCTTTTCGTTGATTTTATGCTTAGGAATCAGTATTTCGATGTTACACTCCTGTGATGTGACAAGTGATCTGACACAGGTGACATCATCATCATTCATGGCAACGGATACATTTTGGTGCTTTTGGCTTTTGGCATTCAAGAATCTTTTCTCACGCACGGACGCACGCACATCTATCATAAAAGTAATCTCTTTCTTAAAAAAATTTCCCGACAAAGTCAACTGCAATGATGAAACTCGCCCTCCTCGCCACCCTGGCATCCACTGCCACCGCCTTCCTCGCTCCATCTCCCCTCATCCAACAACAGATCCGCGCCCCCACCACTCGCATCTTTGCCGATGATGCCGAAGGTGACGCCGAAGCTGCACCCGCCCCACGAAGCGCCGCTGAAATTTCGGCATTGACATCCAGTGTCAAGACCATTTTCGCATTGGAGGATATTAACAAGATTCTTCCTCATCGGTATCCTTTTTTGTTGGTTGATAAGGTTGTGGAATATGAAATGGGAAAGGTGGGTGCAGCGTAGTTTCAACAGATTGTGACATTGTGGAGATTATCATCTGTTTGATGCCAAGTTTTTACTTCACGGTTTCATTTCATTGTCCGTGTCGCTCACGAATTCCCGCTCTATTTGCTATTCAAAATATATGTCACTGCATTGTGGCAATGCAAAATACAATCGACTATGCAATAAAAACATCATCCTCTCCATCCAGCGCGCTGTTGGTATTAAGTCAGTCACCCTCAACGAACCACACTTCACCGGTCACTTCCCTGACCGTCCCATCATGCCCGGAGTTCTGCAAGTCGAGGCACTCGCCCAACTAGCAGGAATCGTCTGTCTTCAAATGGAGGGCGCCGAGCCCGGTGCCGTGTTCTTCTTTGCCGGAGTGGATGGTGTTAAGTGGAAGAAGCCAGTGGTTCCTGGAGATACTTTGGTTATGGAAGTTGAGATTAAGAAGTGGAACAAGAGATTTGGAATTGCAACTGCTACGGGAAGGGCGTATGTGGATGGAGAGATGGTGGTGGAGCTTGATGAAATGTAAGATTTTGTTTCAAATCGTTTTGATTTTCTTAGGCTGAGCTGCAATCCCATGTGATTGTTGGGTTGGCTGTGTTGGCAGCTAATGTGTATTTTGCCCTTATTCATTAATTATTATTGCTGCTCATGAGCGCTCGTACGTGCCATGGACACACTGACAATTTCTTTCCCGGTTGTGCTTTATTATCGTTTCAGGAAATTTGCACTGGCTAAGTAAACAATCTGACATGTCCACTGTTTAGGCCGCATCCCAGTTTTTTGGTATTAAAACCAAAACCTTCCCTCTGGCCGATAAAAATGCAAACAAATACTCTCAGAATGTTATGATTCGGAGGTTTTCAGCATTATGTAATATCCTTGTTTATTTTCATGTTGTTTCTTTTTTGAGTTAACATGTGATAGGAATGCTCATCACANAGGAATGCTCATCACAATGAATGAATCTAAGTAAAATGGGTCTGAATCAAAATCATTGGATCCATGATCAACCAAGACAAAAACAAGCAATTCAGTCGATCAAAGCTACTGCAATTAATAATATAAAATTCGTTACGGAAAATATTCAGTGTGCGATACTGTCAATCAGAAGTATTTGTTGTAGATTTCGCCTGCACATTATCGTCACTATGGCTACAAGACCCAATGCCCATGCAACCAATTGACAAACACAGATTAGAATAATGAAAGGTGTTGGATTTACTATGGCACAATGCCAGACTGTGCATGATCAAAAATTATGAAAGGCATCATGAAGACAGACCTTCAAACAAAGTTGTAAAAAAAGTGAAAGTAGGCATTTCCTGATGCAAGCAAAGGAAGCAATAATCTTAATATTGCATCAAGCTCTTCACTCTTCACAAGATGCTCCTTGTGGTAGAAGAAAAACTAAATTTGATGAAACAAAACAATTTCTAAGATATATCTAGAAGGAAGGCGTAAGGCTACTCTAGTCTTTCTCTCTCTAATTCAGCCTAAATAAAACTCAACAAAATTATGTGGATAGCAGTTTAATCAAATATCTTTTTGTCCTTAAC
>JALLAR010000671.1:0-14080 GCA_036939335.1 Conticribra guillardii
ATTTACATTGTGTTGTTTTTGTGTAAAGTATTTATGAAAGTGTTGCAGTAAGACTCTTTGCGAGAGAGTCTGTTGGAATGTCGCCGCTGTGTTCTTATTTGTAGTTGTGTTCTTTCGTTTCTTGTTGTTTGCAATTTGATTTTGTTTTAATACACATTTGTTTTCTTGTTTCTTATCAACCACTGGATTCTTTTCATTCATAAAACAATTGGAACCATTCTCATCTTCACCACAATTTTTTTCATCTATTATCATGAATTCTTTTTCCATTCATTATCATCACTGCACCAACACCATCATTTCTTCAATTACATTCAAAACAATACAAAGAAATATCCAGGGGGATATCTAACCGTCTACTACGGATCCCAAACCGGAACCGCCGAAATGTTTGCCAAACAAATTGCCTCCGAGGGAGAATCTCATGGATTTTTCGTCCGCGTAGTGGATTTGCAAGATGTTGTCGAGAATGAAGATGCGGTTGGTATCGACTTTTGCAAAACTGACTTGCAACAAAATAAGGTGGTGGATGAGGAGGGGGCATTGATTCGTGCGACATTGACTCATCCTCATTATCGGGATGTAGGGGAAAACAGCAGTAGTACTAGTGCGCAACAAGAACAACGTTCCAAAGCCTTGTTTTTCGTAGCCACCTATGGAGAAGGGGAACCTACCGACAATGCCACTCAATTTGTGGAAATGATGAAGGGCAAATCTGGAATTAGCAATATATACAAATTGGAACAGCAAGTCACTACTACTGCTGCTACTACTGAAGAAAAAGTTGAGGATTCTCATTCCTTGGATAGGAAATCCAGTACATTGAGTTCGGAAGACTCGGCGTTGGATAGTGCACTACGAGATGATGACTTTTTAAGGGATTTGGATTATGCGGTCTTTGGACTTGGGAATAAGCAATACGAGCATTATAACAACATGGGAAGATTTGTGGATGCGGCATTTGCAAAATGTGGTGCTTCTCGTATTACTCCCATTGGTTTGGGCGACGACGATGATGATTTGGAAGGAGATTTTGAAACATGGAAGGATGTTGTCTTGTGGCCATCGCTCACCAAAAAGTATGTCAAGGGGGAAGGAGCGGCGGATGCATTGGCCGCAGCTGCCAAGAAGGAGGAGGGGGTCATGGCCTTGCCGGCATGCCCTTATCAGATTGAATATTTAGAACAGGGGGACAACAAACGAAAGGTGATGCCGGAAATGATTCATACATCATCCAAGCATTACTTTACCGCGGTGGATTGTGAGGTGGTGGTGACGAGGGAGTTGCGCAACGCCAGCGATCCTGGATCGACTTTGCATATGGAAATTGATATATCCCAACATGTGGATTTGAAGTATCAAACTGCGGACAACTTGGGTGTCTTACCAAAAGTCGATTCGTCTGTTGTGGAGCGTGTTGCCAAATCTCTTGGTTTTGATCTGGATCAAGTCTTTCATCTGACTCCCAACACCCAGCAGGGTAAAAATGATCCTTCTGCGACAAAACACACCCTTCCCTTTCCCACTCCGTGCACGGTCCGCGAATGTCTGGAACGATACTGCGATCTCACTGGTCCTCCTCGCCGTTCTGATCTCAAACAGTTAGCTCCCTATGCACGCGCTGAGATGGACCGTAAGGCATTGCTTCGCATGTCTTCGAAAGAGGGCAAAGCTGAATACAAAGAAAAGATTGTCGAGGCACATGTTGGCATTGCCGATATTGTGTCACATCTTTGCCCCTCGATTGAATGTCCATTAGAGCATTTTATTTCGGTGTGTCCTCGTTTGCAACCGAGGTATTATACAATTTCATCGTCGTCGTCTGTGTTTCCAAACACAATTCACATTACGCTTTCGGTGCTGGAGACCAATAAGAAGGATGGAGAAAAATTCAAAGGGGTGTGTTCTAGGCACTTGGAGGGGATGAAGGTGGGAGATTTCGCTCGTGTGTTTGTGCGCGATTCCACGTTCCGCCTACCAAAACAAGTGAGTAACTGATTCTTGAATGATGTTCTCGTCGTCTTCGTGGTGAGTAGTATGTTGTAGAATGTAACATGTGTCTTATTTTGTTCACTTTTTCTTCTTTTATCCAAGTTGGAACGTCCTGTTATCATGATTGGTCCTGGTACTGGAATAGCTCCCATGCGCGCCATTTTACAAGAACGCTCACATACTAGGAAGACAGTCAGCGAAGGGGAGCATGGTGCCAAAATTCTCTATTTTGGATGCAAAAACCGTTCAATGGACTACATTTACCAAGACGAATTACAATCATTCAGCAATGAGGGTACTCTGACAGAGCTTCGCTTGGCATTTTCTCGTGAACAGGAGAAAAAAGTCTATGTGCAACATTTGTTGGCAGAACAGGCTGCCGAAACTTGGAGGTTGATTCACGATGATAAGGCATCAATATTTGTGTGTGGCGCTGTGAAGATGGGGGCGGATGTGGATCATACCTTGCAGGATATTATTTCGGAGCATGGTGAAATGACAAGAGATAAGGCCAAAGCATATCTAGACAAGTTGGCGATGGCAGGAAGATTTGTACAGGAGTTGTGGTCATGAGTTTTATGATGAGAGAGTTCCTTGGGGGGTCAATACATGTGATAGAATATGAATAATAAAATAACTTATTGTTGTTTATGTTGATTTTGTGAAAGTTTGAAATGAATTATTTTGTTATTGTGTTACTGTTGAAAGCATCTTCGCCAGTAGTAGATAATTTCAAGTCAGCATTCAGGCTGTTTGCAACAGCATCAACAGATTTCCCCTTTGGGAGGCTTTTCTTCATGCATTTGAAAGCAAAGTTTACCAAACATCCTCCATTGTCCTGTGTCTGTGTTGTATCAAACAGATGGTGTTGATGCTTTGTATAACAATATTAGATAATGTTATCATTACCATATTGTATTGTCTACCATGCACGTAGACATTGGAATAGATTGGAATAAAGTTATGCTCACTCTTCCAAGTGAAGTAGTAATTAAAGAACTGTTGAGACACCAATCTTGTTGTCTAAGAAAAACACAACATCGCCATAACATTGTAGAAATATCAATAATGTTCTAATGTCAGAATTAACTTTCAGCTCTGTCTGATTCCCCTCCAAAACCATGAATGCTGTTCACAAAAGCAAACAATACTTAGAAGAAATACAAAGACTGAAAAAAGGGTGTAAACATGACCACCAATCATAACGAAGCCCTTTGCATGCACTGTAATCACCGAAGTAATAAGGGCATTGTAAGAGAAAAGAATATGATCCTCACCACCAGAGGCATTGCAACCCATTGCCTGTGTATTGTAACAATCATAGGATCATGTCCTAAAAATTATGGTGCTGATGCTTCAACCTCTCTATCGTCAGGTATCGTACATTGAGGCAGAATACGAAGAACAGAATAGAACACATCAACAAGATTATGCAAAAATGGTGGCGCGCGAACCCATCCGTCTGCTCCATCCAATCATTACACGCTCAAGAGATAAAGCCAGCATCAACACGAGCCATGGATTCTCTCTCAGAAACCACCTCTGGATCCATTGTGTATTGTTGCTCTGAAGGCAACCACCCTGAGAGTGGATGCTGGCAGAGAGCATGCTGCGTGTATCGATTAAAGTTTGTTGGTGGTGGAATTGATTGCGAACCCATCTCAGGCCAACGTTGCGAACCCATCCGTCTGCTTGTGTCATTATGCGCATTGATCAAATGTATGCAACAATCATGAGCCTGCAGCACCAATGAGCCATGAGCTCTCTCAAAGTTGCCCTCTCTCAGCCCATTGTGTATTGTTGCATTGGCGGCGGCCAATCTGAGAGTGGAAATTGTCACGAGAAAAAAGAAGGCGAGAAGTGTAAGCCCTCATTGAATTTTGTTGACGACTGAGTTGATATTGGAAATCGATCTCTCATAGATGATAAAGGGGTTATTGTGTGATGATTCTCGCCTGCGAAAAACAAAGCGTCCCTTGATGAAATAAAAATTCAGCCGATTCATGATATGCTTTTCTTGTTCATCCAGCCGAGAGATCCCTTTTTATAACGATTGTATGCAAAATGCTGGGGCTCTCTCCTCACCACCCCTCTAGATCCATTGCGTGTATTATGGCAGCGGGCAGCTTAACTCAGAGCGCAGTTGGCCGATGGCATGGTAAAATGCATTGGTTAGAGTTAGTTCGACGGCAATTTTACTCTCTCAGCACACAGTGCAGTTATCACCAGCGACCTATGAAACTAGCCTTGACACTTCAGCTGCGACCGGTGAGTTCATGTCCGGCGTATGATGCGCTGGATTAAACCAACAAACAGTAAACTGCATGTTCGCCCACAACTGAGAGACTACAGCATGGAGCGTAGATTGGGGGGGGGGTATTCTGCCCACGTCGCTAGAACATGCGTCGCCAGAATATATATCTTTTCTCGAGGATTCATTCGATGGCAGTTATTCTATTTTCCCCACGTCGCTAGAACATGCGCCACCAGAATATATGTCTTCTCGAGGATTCATTCGATAGCAGTTATTATCGAAATCCCACTTTCTCAGTGCAGAGGTTTTCCATAATAAGTTGTTGAGTGTAGGAACGGAAAAATGACGAGAACCTAGCTGCTCTGCAAAGGCGGGTTTATTAATGGAAGTGATGCTGTATGTTGTATCTCATTCAATCGATCATGGCTTATATGTACTCTTGGGTTGCGAGAGTGAAAGTGTAAAGTGAAATCGGAGTTGGCCTGTTCGAGAAGCCATTTTATGTTTCTTTGCTATTTTGATTCTTGTCTCGTCTGGTTGGCTGAAAAATGACACATTTGGATATTGATACCTCAATTCAATGTGAAGCCATGGTGCAATACATTTATAGAACACCGATTTGTTCGTCACTTGAAGAAGATGCTGATGCAGTGGCGACGGAACTCCGATTTTGTGATAGTGCATTCCATTTGGGACGAGGGTAAACGGACTATGGTGGCAAAAGCTAGCGACTGATCGTTGTCGCGGGGTTTAAATTCCTACAAAAAAGATTCATTTCGTCGAACGTAGTTCTTTGAGATGGTTATGAGTTCAGCATAGGAATTTAATCAAAATATGCTCTACAACTGTTGATAGCTGTTGCTCTACCAGCACTTTGCCGTGATTGGACGTCTTCAAGGTGTGAGTCTTAGGATATGCTACAATGGGCAATGTTTCGGTTAATGCCAAGGAGACTACTTCTCTAGTATGCATAATTTATGCAGAGAAGTTTTTTTGTCCAATGGAAAAGAGATGGAATGTGCCACCGAAGTTTAGGACTGGAACGTTCCTTCCATTCAAAACGAGACGTCTCATTCGTGCGCGAAGATGCGGACTGCTGAGGAGAAACTGCTTCATGGCACAACAATACCAAACAAACAGTCGTTGTTAGATTGTTTCATATTCCAAATGTTAGGCTGGTCTCATCTCGAGGTAATACGAAGCAATAACGACGCATGAAGCCTGAGAAGGGACGCGTCAGAATCAGAATCTGCGCAACGTATTTTCAATTCAACAAATTCCTCTTCGACCAAAGAACAATAACAAGATCATTGAACACACAAAAATACGGTGGCACGACCTCGTTTGTGAAAAGCCCACGATCAACAATTCACCGTGTCCTCCCGTGCGGCACATCTCAATCGTACCACTGGACGAAACTATAATACGTCAAAAACGAACTATGCAGTTTTGATATGGCCTTGAGCAAATGAGGAAGAAGAGGCACACATGACGAAAGTTTTGACATTGATGAAATGCGTCTTACCTTGGTCATTGAGTATTTTGTTCAAGTTGGTGGATTATCTAGTGAATGTTCGCTGCTGATTGAGTCCGAATCGCTTGGAGCTGGCGGAATGCGCGACTAAACTCTGCAGACATATGTGCTACTATTCTCTGATGGTGTAAAGCAGTGTTGGTCATTGACATAATTGCTTTTGCCACTATTGTCATCGCCGCTGGACTTGTTCGTTTTGCATCTCCTATTGCATCTTTGAGCGAAATTTGTTGTGTTCTTGAATCCTTCTTCGTTTTTGATGATGTGGTCGGGATTGAAAACACGGAAGCGTAGTTTTAGTAGGTAGGGGTGGGGAGTACGTAGAAGGCACGTGCACGATTAGAATGGGCAAATAATGAACGCCATTAACTTTGTTTTTTGAGCTGTTTTGAGAGTACTATTTAGAGAGAGTAATTTCGAAGACCATTTGACGAGACTCTCCCAAAGATATCTGGAATCGTTTTAGTTGAATAAGATACTATATCATCATTTCCAACTGCTTTTTCAATCAAAATGTAGAAGACCCAATTTACTACATCATTATGCATGAAAAATACTCTCATAAATTCAAGGTAATATTTAATAGTTTTAGATCTGTGAAATGCCATCTCCAAGGAATACATATCCTGTAAGAAACGAAAAGGCTTTGCCCAAAGTAAAGCCGGTCAATGAGCATAGAACGCGAAGCTTTGCTGACAAAGTCAGTATATTTTAAAATTGTAGTTGCTTGTCTTGGTGACTGGTTGAGGTGGACTTTTCCATGAATTGACTCCAGCACCATTGAACACCATAAACTTGTTGTCTTTTCGTGCATAAAGATCTTCATTGATTTGTTCAAATCCAGCAGGGATCTGTCGCTGAGGTTGATACGTAAACAGCCGCTGAGTTTGAGATGAGCTTTTCCGTATGTTGATGCCTCGGGATGCCGCTTTCAGGATAAAATTCGATTCGTCGAAGCTTTTGAGATCTGTCTCGGGACCTGATACCTTATTACAAGGTCTTGTGCTTCGCCTCAGCGGCTTCGATGGATCGCGAGGAAGTTTTTGACCAGTCGTGTAGGCTTGTTCTAACTGATTTAATGGCGTCGATTCGTCAAAAAATGAAGAGTACAGTTGCATTGATGAATGTGTAGTGATATCACTTCGCTTGCAACCTGAAAAAATGCAAACGAAATATAATGAGAATGTATTCAAATCATTACAATAGAAATTGTTCAAGATAATGATCCCTCACCCACAGACGAAATATCTACTATCTCAGAGTACGACTTTTCAGCTTTGGCGAGATGCAACCATCCTGCATAAAAACTCTCCATCACACCAACAGAGTATAGATCGTCCTCCTTCAACTTTTCCAAAAGCCCCAGGGGTGATTCATCGTAATTCAATTCTCCTTCTTCGACCTTTTCTTCTAGATAGTTAAAATGGCTGTGAATCGTCGTCGCAACCCGAACGGCAGATTCGTTTTGATTTATACCACGGTATGGTCCAGTTTGAAGCTCTTGGCAAATGTGAGCCGACTCAGCAAGCTGCATTGACGTAGAAATGATGAAAAAAAGGCACCAGTGAAAAAAACTTGAAGAGAGTAATGTACGCCATGGCAGATGTACGATGTCTCTTACCTTTCGAATGCCTTGCACATCATTGGAATCTAGAGTTGTATCACTTAGGAGCGCTGCAAACTCTTCACGAGCCCCAGGCCGAAACGATCGCCGTGGCATGGTTGCGCTACTTGCATAATCAAGATATTTCGCGCAGGGTTCCGCTCTCTCTTTCAGACTACCTAAGTAGTGCAATTGCGCATCACCTCTCCAGTTCACTGAATAAACACGCAAAATAATATAGTTTCAGATAAGCGAGCAACATTAGTGCAAAGAATCCTGCACGATGAATAAAATGGAATTGATGATTTTGTGTGTTACCTTGATTTTGGGTCTTATGAGCATTTGGTTGCTCAGTATGAGCTTTCAATATTTGCTTCAAAGAAGGTCTGTTTTTTGCACTGAAGCCATGCACGTCGATAAAATCACGGAGAGACAAGTTACTCTCATCTTCATTTTCAATTTTGGCCTTTTCGCCATGAATCTTTGAGGATTGAACACGCTCATCAAATAAGGTGATTTTGGGCTCAGCTGTTGGTGTTGCTTTTCTAGATGGAATACCAGCGCTCTCCATTTCCCCGTCCAGCGATGATTTATGCTGGTCTTCGTGGGAAAGGCGGGACGGAGTAGCCCATGGGCGAGCAAAGAACTGAAGGCAAATAATGGCAAAAAGAGATGAGGTTGTGTATATGTTCATAACAAGATCATGCCATCATCAAGACCGACTGTAGTTACCCACCTTGTCAAAGTGAGACAGTTCAGTCGGATGATAAAGTCGATTAAAACGAGGGGGCAGAGAAGATCCCGTTTGATTTCCGCCTAATTGCATCCACATTCGCTGCTGAATGTAAGACTGAATGGCCACTTTCCACCAGACAGAAAGAGCACTGTTTTGTGATTTGCAACGATTTTTGACTCGGTCGATTCTTCCTCCTTGCTCATCTACATTGCTTAGCATGGATCCCACAGATGCGTTTCTCTTATGGTCTAAAGATTGTGGCCGCTTATCACGTTCTGTCTTACAATCTTCTTCCCAGTCGTTCCAATCAACGCCGAACATACTTTGATAAGCTTTCATTGATTGCAATGACCCTCGGCCTGCATTAACATGGAAATTATGAAGGTAGTAATCATTGTCAAGCTCCCACAAGGGCAAAGTGTGTCGACTTGGGACATAGTACCCAAGAAATAAATTCATGGCATCTTGCTTAAGACGGTCGGTGAATGCATTGCTGTAGTATCGACGGATAGAAGTAAGCAACTCCTTATGCTATAGGAGATAACCGAGATAAGGATTATACCAATGTGACATGTTAGGAAACTAAGAAACTAAAGGTTATTATTTAGTCAGCAAATAGTCTCACCTTCCCCATGGGACCAGGTATGTTCGAATTTGCCCCTGCAGATGCAACCTTTTTGTGGGCTTCTGAACCACCGTACTGTAATGCAATTTGATCCCCAATCTCCACATACATGTCAATAAGCATCCTGACAATGATGGAGGAAGGATCAAGCTTTGGCGATGACCGAATGCCCATAACAACCAACTGTTGTCCAAGGGCTTCCACTCCCGCACTAAACTGTGCAACATTTGTTCTATCAAGGCAACTTTGAACGAGAAGTAATCATCAAGCGAAGAAGTGATGTTAGTTGAGTGAAGTGTGACGAACAAAAGCAGCTTCATAAATTTGCGTCATAAAACTTACTCAATGCAGTTGGTGCGGAGTATACCAAGTTGTTCCATTGGGAAAAAGGGAACACCCAGTCTAGACGAAAGATATGCCGCACCACGATAGCAATCTTCATCAAAAGGCTCGATGCCCCCACCCTCCACAATTTTCCACTGGGGGGAGCTACAAAAGAAACCAGTTTGGTTTACTGACCATGTTGCCACATCATTGAGAGAGCTGCTAACGTTCAAATTTCTATGCTTGCTTATATGACTGGTGGATATACAAATATTATGGATCGATGGATGAGACGGTGGCGGCGAAAGTGTAATAATAAAATAATATCGTCCCTCTTTCTCACCTGTAATCAAGCGCACAGTACAGGATCTTATGTTGATCATCAATGTGGCAATTGATGTAATCAATTGCATTCCGAAACTCATTTCCTACAATTACTTCCCGCTCTCGTTTTTCACTTTGCTTTACTAGATCAACCACAATGATCGGGCTGCCATATCGCTTTAATAGATCTTCAAAGTGGGCCTGTGTCGCTTGATATGTAGGGTCAACTCTATTCAAAACGATTGGTGGCTTAGGCATTGTCACGGAGCTTTCCTGTGTCCAAAACGTTGGGATAGACCCGCGAATTTGCAAGAATGACGAAAAAACGCCTTCTGATGTTGATTCATCGTGAATAATTTGCTCATGCTCAACGTCGTTGGCGACTTTACCTCTATCGCTGACTCCTCGCTTTAAGTACCTAGTCCCAGCAAAGTGCCTTGATCGTCGAGCCAAGAGCATCAAGTTGAGTGAACACCCGTAGTCATGCAGCTTGCGTTGAATAAATGCTCCGTGGATGACAGGTAAAATCCATTGAAAGCTTGTTAGAGAGTTTGTGCACTCCTCCAGTTCGCGCGTTAGAAAGAAATTCCTAAAAAATGCACACAGCAATAAACAACAACAATATGTTAACACCCAAAATCCATTAATTAAATAACCTCAAAACAGTACATATTTTTTACTAACCAAGCATACATGTCTTTGAATGGCGGAGGAGGAAAGGGTTGCGATGTCATGGCAAGAGTGTTCTCTTGCAAACTCCGCGTAAGATCATATGTGTAAGAGAAGAAGAAGTTTTTGGTCAAATCCACCACTTGATAGAGTCCTTGGTAACGAAGTTCGGCAATTTCGCGATTAGTTAGCCCTAGACCAACACTTCGCTTTCCACGATTCCACATGGAGAGAAGCATAGAAGAGGGGTCGTTGCCACCATTATCGGCGCTTGCAGATGAAGACGATGCACGCTCTGCTGGTTTAAGTGGAAAAGTCTCGGTGCTCTGTTGGGATCAAACGAAATAGGTGAAAAACTTGTGCATTAGTGCAAGAGGCATGACTGAAATTACAAATGCAAACTCACACAATAACTGACCTTGATAGTATAAATGCTATTCCCACCAATACTACCGACTTTCGCCCTCTTGGTAATCAGTGTCAAATAATAACAGTCCAAAAAGCGAATGAATCCCAAAACACCATAAGCTTTACAAATCGGCTTTAATCCTCCTCTATTGTTCCCACCACCGCTATTCCCTGGCCCTCCTCCATCTCCTCCCAACTTACTACGATGGGAAGGATGCTCGTTGCCGCCAACACCTACACCATCATACTCTCTACTACCATGAGATGGAAAATCATCGCTTCTATTCCCATCGTTTATCATGTCCAATATATTTTTTATTTCAGTTTGCGAATAAATTGCAGGATCTTCAAACACAAATTCCGAAAGACGACGATGATTATGCTGTTGATGTTGATGTTGATGCTGCTGTGTTTTAGATCCAGAAGCATTGCTACTAGGAGATCCTGATGATCCTCCTCCACTTCTATCGATGGTGGCATTTTTATCCTCCTTTGATGATGCATTATTACCCAATGCACTCGCAGATGTAAATTTTGCATTCATGCCATCCTCTCCAGCTGCAGAAGGTGCTGTTGCCAGCCCCTCCCCTTGTTCCGAGTCTACAACACTGTCAAAGGAAGGAGATCCTTTGTTTCCCATAGCATTCATTGGCGAGTGGTTACTGCTTGCAGTACCAACATTACCACCAGTGTGACCTCCACTGCTTCCAACACCACTCGCACCAGTTCCAGCCCCCTTGGGACGCTCAATCAAAGTGCGATCCATCTTCATAATTCTATACGAAGTTCCATGTTTATCGCATGCTACTAAATAGTAGCATTGGTGGGTGGAGAAGAGTTCAAACTTTTCGAGGCGGGCAATGTAGGGTTCGAGAGTTGGCTGCCGTTGCTGTTGTTGCTGCTGCTGCTGCGTATGTTGTTGATGTTGTTGTTGTTGGTGCTGCTGCTGTCNTGCTGCTGCTGTCCTTTTTGGTTTAGTTTGCTACTTTGCTGTTGACCAGAGTTTTGACTCGCAGTATGCTGCTGATGATACTGCAAAAAGTGATGGCTGCGATTATTCCGACGCGGACTCCCCCTATTGCTAGCAGAACGAGGAGGTTGTGATGACGGGGGAGGTGGAGGAAATGCAACATTATTTGAAACCGTTTTTGCATTGTGGGGCGTAGTATTGCTATGAGCAGGCTGAAACTGTTGTTGCGTTTGATTGGAACTTTTGAATTTATTGGTGTTTTGGGCTGATGGAGGAGGTGGTTGCAGATTGTGTTGATGCTGTTGCATTTTATTTCTTTGACTTGCGTTTGGACCATTATTATTATTAATATTGTTGTTCAAAACATGTAGCGAAGAAGCAGTTGAAGTATTCAAATTAGAATTGTCATTCTGAGTTGGGGGCAGGAGAAAGTAATGGTCATCATCCTCATCTTCGCTAAATACAACTTCGGTTTCATAACTTTCCAATTTGCCACTGTTCTTTTGATTTACGTAATGAGATTCATCAAAGTTGAAAGCTCCTCTTGCTACTTCTTTTTCTGTCGCTCTTGTTGCGGCTTCATTATTGTGTTTTAATTCGCCTTCTCTTTTATCATCCAAGTTGGGACTATTGCTTCTGCTGTTGCTTCGAATGGAAGTAACAAATGATTGTACGCCACCAAAACTACTGCCATGTATTCTTGAAGCGCTGTTGTTGTTGCTTTGAGAGTATGATTGTTTGTTATTGCTCGAGATGAAGCCGATGCAGTTGCCTCCGTGACGGTGATTGGGCGTGTGTATGCTTGAGAACTGTGGGAAGTTTGAGACGAAGTCATTTGCTTCCGTGTGATTTGATCATCATTGTGAGTTGTTGCTTGAGTATACGTTTTTATTTGTTGTTGTGTTTTGTTCTGATTTTGATTTTGGATCATTTCAGTTTGCACCACTGGATTCTGAGATCCTTGATGTTGCATTTCTTTTGACACAAGATATTCGTCACGAGGATCAGGCTTCTCGACAGAAGATTGGATATCATCAACATTATTCGATTCGGTCGTTTCAAAAATTGCTTGATTTCCCGCCTCGTTGTTGTTGTCAGTTTTACTTGACTCGCTAGTTGACGACCCCGTCCCTGTCTCTGTGTCCACCCCTGCGCCTGGTCCCAGTCCCGATCCCGATACGGCCGCAGCCATGACTGCGGTCCCACTTATCGAATTACTACCACCAACGCTGCCCAAGGCCCCGCCACTCACAGCAGCACGTTCTTTGGCCGTGCGAGCGTGACGCAGCCATCGTTTTCTTCGGGAGGCATTGTTGCTATTTCTGTTGGTGACGTCGTCACCGCCACCGCCGGCCCCGCTACCGCTGTCGCCATCAGACGCTCCATCGAGGGATGTTAACGAGGAAGATGATCCTCCGGACGCTGAGTGTGACGATGTGGAGTTGTTGTCATTCATGTTTGAGATAAAAGATATGATAAAAGATGATCTTTTTGTTTTGGACTCGGTGATGAGAAAAAAATCATATGGTATCGTACTATCTTCTACTCAACCATCACCAATCATGGTCGGTTTTATACGTTTTACGGGTGCTGTGCGGGGCTATTAATAATATGAAAACGGCAGTCCATACTTTTTTTAATGGTACTACTACTCTCTACTAGTACTACTTCTTTTAATGGAAAATATTGGCAACAAGGCCAAAGTATCAGCACAGTCAAGATTGTTTGAGACAAGCTTTTGTTCTGGAATGCACCCAATCCAAAGGCTCAACATTTCCACATGCGCATCTGAGTGTATTCCGTTGAGTCGAAGATGAAAATCTTTTTGACTTTTAGTTGCATTATAGTCCCGGGCTGATTAATCCATCAAACCAAACCCATGGCCACAAGATCCCAACAATTCTAAAAACAAAAACTAATTTGTTTATTTAAAAATGCACGATACTCTGGTACATGCAGGTTTTTGTTCACAATATTTGATTAATTCAGGAAAAAGTACACTTTAGTAAATAATGTTCCTGGTACTATCAATAATCGTCAAAATCAAAGAGCAAATGTCTTGCGCCCATCAAGTTTTGTTGGTATAGTTTCCAAACCACCCACTATTGTTGTACGATGCAAAATACGCAAACCAACAACATGAGATCTTTGTTGAGTACCCTCGCTTGCAAAATGGGCGAGACCCAAATTGTCGGTAATCATAAAATCACCCTCCTCCCACTTCATTTGTAAACCAATCTCATTGAATTTGGATTCAATTTGTTTTGTGATAAAGTCTTGTACTATGTTGGGTTGGATCGTTTCGCCAATATTTACTCCATTCACAATTCTTTCATTGTTTGTGTCATGATCGCCATTGGCGGTGGAAATAGTGCTTTTGGCATCACGAAACCAACCAGAAACAAAAGACCCTCCACAATGAAAAATCATCGTCTCCTCGCCATTTGGACGATATGGATGTTTGTAAACCAAAGGGTGAATTGGGGCGTGTCGTCTTCGCCCGGTGGCCATCCACAGTGTATTGCAATATTCCTTTTCTTCTTCCTCGAGGGAATCATACAATTCTTTTAATGGTATAAAATGTGTATCACCTCCCGAAGAAACTGACGGAAAATACATGATTTGATACATGAATGGTTTC
>JALLAR010000672.1:0-13583 GCA_036939335.1 Conticribra guillardii
TATGGTAATCCCGAGTATTACAAGAAGTTTACATTTGTAAACCTCCAGCTCACAAATGTGAGCTGTAGGTTTACAAATATGCTATGAGCTGGAGGTTTGTACAAATGTAAACTGCCCGTTCTTGATTGTAAACGGGGTATTATAATTCATGCAGCATAATAACAATAATAATATTATTATCATCATGACATTGGAGGAAAGTCATGCTGTCTCGTGAGTCATGATGCTCCTCTCTCACCCCTCCCTGCCCGTCAACCATGCCTATGATAATAATGACAATGGCACATCCGTTTCTGCTGTACAATAGTAATACTACATACAAAATAGTTAATATGATTATTTTATAATTTGAGTTAGGTGCTTATATAGACCATGCCATGGTGAAGCATATTGTGCATTGTCAATAATTTATTTAATACTTCACCAATAGAAATATCTTTTATTAGCTCGCTATGCTATCATTTCGGGGACGATGATGATGGCCACAGCCCTTAAAGCTTCCAAATAAAACGACAAGCAATACACAGTGGCAAGTGTCGCTGTATGCGTCAATTGGAGAAGCCGATGCCATTGTGGTGGAGAGATGTTGCTCTCAATCGTCATCAGCATGGTGGACATCAATGGACGGGGAGGGGTGAGAGCGGAGCATCATGACTCACGAGACAGCATGACTTTCCAACGTCATGTTGTGCATGTCATGATGATAATAATATTATTATTATTATGTTGTGTGAATTATAATACCCCGTTTACAACCGGGAAAGGGCAGTTTACATTTGTAAACATCAAGCACACATTTGTAAACCTACGGCTCACATTTGTTAACCTTGTGAGCTGGAGGTTTACAAATGTAAACTTCTTGTAATACTCGGGATTACCATACACATGTAAATCTACGCAAGCTGGCCCGATGTTTCTGTTGTCAAAAGTGCCAACCTAGATTGTGATGTGTATCTATTTTGTGGTTGACAGGATCTAAATTTACAAGAATTACGTATGGTGCGAGCCGGCCTGACCTGTTTGTCAAAGCATCATGTGTTGAATTGGAATTGATTCCCATCCCTGAAAGGTCCAATCTAGATTGAGCATTTCAAGGTTTAGATCAGTTTAGAGGTTGATGCGGTCAAAATATACCAAAAATACACAGAATTAGCAGAATTTCAGTTTGTTGCCAGTTAAGAGGACTACCATAGTTGCTCTCAATTCTGTAGTTCATTTTTGAGTCCAAATGTTCTCAGGAACAACAAAGAGTTAGGAAATTTTAGAATAGCTTATGACATGTAGAATTTAACATAGAATGTCATAAACTGTTCCATTTTTGCTGTACTCTTTGTCTTCCATACAAACATTTGGGCTCAAAAATTTTAAAGGACAATGCATGAAAATTATGGCATATCATTTAGGCCATCATTGTGCCAGTGCACATTAAATTTTAATATATTTAAGCCGTAATCGCACCAGCTCATGCAGTTTTTTTTAATCGTCATTTTTTCTTGGCAATCATTGGACAAGATGCAGTAATATTTAGCAAACTCTTTTTTTCGAAACTGTTCGATATTCTATAAATTAGAGGTCTGACAGTTTGGCTGCATGTGTGCTATCTGATGTGAAAGAGTGCAATGTTTTTGGTCCTTGGATTTTGTACGAGCAATTTTTATTCGATTCAATTTACTGGAGTTCGCATAATACGTAGAAGTATTTTTTTGGTACTTGGTATACATACATAATATGGTGTGTAATCTAATGTAGAGACCTAAAAACAATTGACCGATCACAAAGCCATTAAAATATTTTGAGAAAAATGTTCGACAATGGCAACTATTTCTTATGCCAAAATGGTGGAAAAGCGTGATGCACATGCCCATGATGCATGCATTTACAACTAGTTTTCAATGTTGTGTATGGCATAAAATTTTGCCAGGAATGCATTTCTGTTCTCAGAATTGAGCCCAAATCAATTAACAAAATTGGACTACAGGATTAAGAGTAATTATACGGTAGTTTTTGTGGGGATGTTTTTGTAGTCCCTGAAAAGTCCCCAAAATCTGACCTAAGGACTTCCACAACTTAGAATTTCTAAATCACAAACAACAGCAAAAAAATCTAAAATGCTAAAATGTTCCACAATCATTACTAATACATATAAACCAAAACAATCCTCATCATCCCAAAACTACTAAAACATTAAACTATCAACAGTATCACCTTTTCATAATTTATCATGTCCATTTCCTATATGCACGTCACTTTTTCTTAATATAGCATTGGTCAATGACCTTAGTCAGGAAGGCCCTGGACATGTCCCAGAATTGTCCCAGACTTCCTGTATTAGGGCACGGACAGGACTTTTTTTGGGACACAGCAGGTGGCGACTGGCCTGATACTGTGTATCTTGTCTCCTTGGTGTGTTCTCATTTCTGAGTCATGAGTGTCACCTGGCCACTGACCACCAAAATATTTTTCTTTCAAGATTTTTTCTTGAAACCTGCTTTATTACTTACTCATGGTTTGTGTATCCACTGAAGCAAATTGTATGGTCTAAGTCACTCATAAGTATGCATGTCCTCTTGTGTTCTCGATACCTTCCCTGTCCCCATCCTGTGTTCTCTGACCTCTGAGGAGCCCCATGACAACGGCATTTGCCCTGGACATGTCACAGTGCTTGCCCTTTTTGTGGATTTTTGGACATGGGGTGCGGGGACATTCCCAACTAAGGCAATGATTCTGTTACACCCCTGCTAAAAGAGCTGGTAGTATGAAATGCAGTAGATTCCTCTTCTCCTGAACCAGTGGTACTCCATCATGGCAGTATTCAGATCTGTTGTGTGTTGCCTGAATTTGCAAGAGTTAAAGTAAAAAGAAAAAAATGACACAAAGATTTCTGTGTTAGATTATTCAGATTAAATTAATGTGTAAAATCATGAGAAAGGGTAAAATATATCACACAAACCATGAGTAAATAAATGTTGATTTAAAAATTGACATTTTGGCCATAATTAAACAAACAATGGCAGAATACAGATATAACTACATAACAAAATGGATTGGTCGTTCCTTTCAGCATGATTCATTGAGATTAAAAATAATAAAGAAATATATGATAGCATAGATACTACCAATTTATTAAGGTTCTGAATATTCAAAATATTCTTCCTCTTTGTTGTCCTTCATTTTACTGTGACTGGTATATTGTGGCTGTTATTGTTCTGTCTTCTTTCCTTGAAGTTGGTTGGAGTTTGGCTGTGGTAGACTGTGGTTTATCTAGGGGAATTTCAGATTTTTGAGGTAGTTTGGGTGGCACTTCTTAAGAGCAAGCTAGATATATTTCCAAGTCATTGTGTTCTATGTAGGTGAACTGTCTTTTGTTTCTTATGGGAAATGGTTTAATGCATAACTAAACATTGATTCTGATTGATGAGATTAGTATTGGTAAGATCAAGGGGGATAGTCATTTAGAAGTTTCTACATCTACAAGATTCTTGATCATAGACTTGGTGGTACTATCCATTTCTCTGTAGGCAACAGTATCCTGCTCCTTATGATATGTTGACTAACCTTTGTTTAATTTATGAAATTGTTTTGGTATGATATTTGACACCTCGTGCCAGGCCTCCCAGGGCACTACTTCTTGGGCTGATTTTTTGCTGTGTCTTCTGTTTTCTATTGTGACAAATCTGTCTCCCTCTTTCTCTTCATTGTCCTGGTATAATTCACAAATTGCAATTGATTTGGATTTGTCTGCTGTTTTTTATGCTTTGGATATTTCTTCAGCTGTTGCTGAAATCACACCTGCAAATGTCACCTCTTCTTCATCTGGTTTGAGGTACGGGGCGAACTTGAAGGCATGTTTCTCATAGATCATAGAATAGTGTGTCTCTCACCATCATTCCAGTCATGTATTTGAAGATTAAAGAAGCTGTTGGTTTGTAAGTGGTGGAGTTTTTGATAAATGTGTGTGCACTGTCTCGTACGTGAAAGATGAAAGCATCTTGAAATTCTTCATCTAAATCAGAACTGATTAATCCAATTTCTTTGACAATAGTATCTTTTCTCAGCAATGCTTTAGTTTTGTCAATGGAGGAAGTTAGGAAGTCATTTTCTAACTTTTTGAATGAGGTCATATTTGATTTTGGTATGAGATTTTGAATTTTCACAAGAATGGTGAAGAGAAAAAGTTGGATGGTAATTGAATGGCTTAGTCTGAGTGGAATAAATAATCAGAGGATGAAATGATTGCAGACGAGCCTCAAATTTTTGTGTGTAATTAACATTACCACCACTATATGTAAAAGAGATTGGGTATGGTGAAAATATTGGAATGTTGTTGTTATTTTATCCCAAACATCCAGCATACCAAAATTTGTTTCTTATCCAAACCCCTTTTTCTTGCCATTCTATTGTGATTGGTGATGTACGTGTCACATGCCATGATAAATATGATGTAGAAAAGCAGTAGTTCAGAGGAGGTCATGAAAGGGGTAGGGATGGGGTGGTTTGTTTGTCATTGGTATGATAATATTATTCTAGTTGATGGAGGGTGTGATATCTAGATAAGGTTGTTTTCATCCAAAAACAAATTCAAATTACTATCCAGAATTTTTTAACAGTTCCAACCCTTTCGTTCTCAAAAGCATAAATTGTTTTGCAATAACATTCACTGGCACTGTGTTCCAGGTACATGCCCCTTGAGGGACAAATTAAAGCGTATATGTTGAATATGAATATGTATGATTCAACAGAGTTCATTAGGCATATTAATATACTGCCCTCAAAGGATCAATGCAGACAACATTTTTAGTATCCACAAACTAAGACTATGTTCATTCTCTAGAATTTATATCTATCCCCAAAATTCTAATTCATCATCACTAGTATCTCCAACTTTTCAAATTTGCCATCCACATCATCACCGTAAACTTATTCCTTTTGAATTAAGGTGTCCATCCACATCATCCATAATTTTCTTCATTCTCATCATCACCAAAAACATTAAACTGGTGCCTTATTTAGTATCCGCAAGTTACGATAACCATCATCCACAAAAAATCAACCTCATCCATAAATATTCAAATTCATCGTCAACCCTATCCCAGATTTTTGAAGCAGCCATCCACATCATAACCATAACTTCACATTTTTTAGTTGGGCATTCCCTGAAAAAAATATGTCCATGATCCCAAAATTTCTAATCCACATTTTTTTCATCACAAGAAGTGAAAATCTCCATCCACAAAAATTTACATCCATCCCCAAATATTCAAATTTTTCCTCATTTTTCAAACTACTCATCCACATTATCCCCAACAATTCAAACATTTCGAATTGAACTGTTGCCATAATATCAACAAATAGTAGATGGTTACATGTTTGGGCTGCTACATGAGAGCGCCCATAGTCTTTGAATTGCATGCAGATGCAGTGTAATTCAGTTGTGTCCTCTTGAGCAGCATCCTGCCGAGATTGGAGCGGAAAGTCAAATCATTAAATTTCATCCTATCTAAAGTATTAAAAAAATGGTTGCAACTCCAATAATAACGCACCTGACCTATCTTCTATCCACACCTCTTCCTTTTTTCTTTTTCTTCTTCTGTCACCTTGCCATTGCCTCTTCGGCTTTCTTCTATTAGCAATTCCATCTTTTTGGCCTTGCGCTTTGCTTTTTTGCAGTTGCCTTGGCTTCTGCAGCAGGCTGTCCTCACCGCCTCGCATGTTGGAGCTCTTCTTCATATGACCCGTGATACAACCCCATCTCATCTGCCGCATCCGATGTGTTCCTCATTTCTTATTTGAGAAGACCATCTATGAAAGAGTCACAAGAGCCACCAATGGCCAAGTTGAAGTTGTGCTCCTTATTTGGCATGGGTAAATTGTAAGATACCTGAATGTTTTTGTATGAACATTTTTTCTACGCTTATTTCGTATGATGATTCTCAGGATATTCGTCCGTTAGTTTCTCGATTCCGTTTTTTTTATGAAATTATCGCGCCAGCCAACTATTAAAAAGAATTTTAAAAATGAAATATATGTTCCTACGTACAAACGATACTAATTTATAACATAATAAAAAATAAGATTCTGGATTCCAAAAACTTTTCAAGACCTAAAAAAACCAAATGGACCCAATTCAAAACCACGTGGTAAAAACGCTAGCTTATGTAGAACTCAGTATGAATTTATGTAGAACTAACTCGAATTAAATAGAAAAATCTACCCATGTAGCCGAGGAAACCCTTGACCAGAAAAAAAAGGTTGAGAATCTCATCCACAGAACGTGCTTTTCAGTTTTTTCTGAATTGATGTAGTTCCTGAGAAACAATTCGTCAAAGTCTACATACGCTTGATTCTTGATGGATGAAATATGTACCCGAGATTGCTGGCGCAAGTGTAGACACACCTAAATTCCAACCATCTGGATACTCCAAAGGAAGGCTCCATATGATAAACTCTAATTACTATCAATCTAATCTTTTCCAGATAGATTCGCGCACCACCCAATCTTTTTCAATTCCTCAAGTTTGAATTCTACTAATTATTCTAAACTAACAAACACCAACACAAAAATCTAAAATGCTAAAACACTCCACAATCATGACTAACACCTCTAAACCAAAACAATCCCCGTCATCCAAAAACTAAACTAAACCAACATTCTGGCCTTTTCATCATGTCCGTTTCCCTTCTTCATGCCACCTTTTCTTAATATAGCATTGGGCGATGATTCTGTAGCACCCCTACTGAAAGAGCTGGTAGTATGAAATGCAGTCGATTCCTCTTCTCCCGAACCCGTAGTACTTCGTGTGTAAGCAGTAGACTCGCCCTGGCTACAATACGTTGATTCATCTTCTGTGTCGCGTGTTATATCCACATCATCCGCCTGTGACTTCATTCTATTACTATCAGCAACACACCTCTTATCTTCTGGATCAGCAATGGTAGATCTATTTGTAGTTGCACACTCTTCTCCGATAACATTATTCCAGCAAGTTCGAAGCGACACACACAATTCATCTGCAAAATCAATCCCCGAATTTAATAGGGAATCGTAATAGTCGTCATGCCCAGACTGTTGCAAGGATGTCGTTGATGATGTTTTGCCATCGTCCGTGTCCCGCGCACTAGATAAAAATCCATTATTGGAATTGGGTGCATTGTTGGTAATGTTAGCAGCAGCAGCAGCAGTACCCCTCGCCCGAGCATCGGAAGAAGTACCACCAACAACCCCATAACGGCTTTCATCTTCATTCAGTACTGACTCAATCAAACTATTATTGGCATTGGATATTCTATCAGTAGTTCCCGAAAACAACCGTGTTGCTTTTTTCACTCCTCCACTACCAGCAGACCTACCAATTTCACTATGCAACGCCGAATACTCCAACGATGGTTGTTCCGATATATGTGATAAATCCAATGTTGATCGAAATGCGGAACTGGTATCATGATGATTTTGGAAACTGTGATGACGATAATCCGTAAAATTATCATCATCGAGTGATAAACATTCGGAATCATCTTCGGATAAGGCTCGTAAGACACCCTTGCGTGCTGCCTCAGTGGCTTCGTTGGATAAGGCAGGAGGACGTCGATATGATTGTTGATGTTGCTGTGGCTGACCACGGATTGTGCCTCTGCCTCTTGCTGCTGTGATTCTGGAATTGGTCTTGTCTGCTACTGCCAGGTTGTTGTTGTAATGATCAGTATCGTCAAAGGAGGAGGGTGGAAAATCTGTCACGGACTTGGGGCTAACTTGAGATTGACGTTGTTGCTTTTCCATCATGGTGTTTGCTGCCGTTGCTGTTGCTGTTGCTCCAGAAGGAGGACGTGCTATCGATGGTGATCGATGAATTGAATGTTTATTATCCATCATTGGTCCAAGAACATCCGACAAACCATCATCATCACTCATTGGTCCAAGAACATCTGATAATCCACCCTCACTCGCCTCGTCTCCCACATATTTGCCATTGGTAGTATAATATCGATGCTGTTTCGAAGATGATTGTAACTCCAAGGATCCATCCCATGTGATTCCGCTGAGACTATCGTTGGAATGATGGGAGGGAGATTTGGATCTGTGTTGATCTTGGAGTGTGTATTGATATTGATTGCGAGGCGAGGGAGAATGTTGGTGAATTTGATGTTTTTGGATATTAGTTTTTGGACGAAAGTAAACGTCAATGGTGTCGAGTTCATCATCTGCGGATTGAGCTCTATGCTGTTGTTGATGTTGTTGCTGTTGTTGACGTGGCAGTGGTGGTTTTTGTTGCAATTTTTGTGGTTCAAGAGATGTTGATATCCCCACACTTTTATTATTTTGTGGAGATATTAATTTGGTCCTATTATTTTGAATTGGCATGGCTTGCCCACGTTCCTTCCTTTCTTTGCCACTAGTACTTAAACTGTTGGTCCCATGCAAATCATTGTCGCTTGTCCCACCCTTACTACTCTCATTATGTTGTTTCTCCTCCCCCTTCTCCGGCTGAGTCAGCCTCAATTGCCTCTCCCTCTCGTCCAATATCTCCTTCGCCTCCCTCGGAATCAATTCCACAATCGCCTGATCCAAAGCCTGTAATTTCAAATCGAGATAATTCTTTTGACTCACAAAAAAGGCATTATTGCTCCCGCTCCCGCCGCCGCCTCGACGAGGAGGAGTCTTGGCAGTGGGACCACCCGATGGCATTAACGATTGTTTTTCCATTTCTTCGCAATGATATACCGCAGAGAGGGTTTGATTTCGTAAGGTTTGATATGCTTGGAGGATGGCTGCGGGGTTGTTGTCGTTAGGATTGGTAGTAGTGTTGGGGGAGAGGTTGAGAATGTGATGGGCATTGTTGTATTGGAGGAGGGCGATGAAATTTTCGTCGGGTGGGTCGTCATCGTCGTCAATGTCGGAGATGTGGCTGGTGTCCATGTCGGAGATGCTGGGGTTGGTTTGAATTTGGAGGGCGTTCATTGTTGTGTTGTGGTAGTATGGTTGGTGCTGAGTTTATTATTTGGGTTTTCACGACATCATGTCAAAATGCTTCCAGAACATGCCGGCCATTGTGCATGTGTTTTTTGGGGTCGGAAATAATGTCAAATTTGCTGACATGTGCAAGAAAAGAAATAATCGTTGTCGCTCGACTTTTTTGTTTGACCCTTTACACGACAGAGTAGGAGGAGAGAGAGAACGAAAGAGATACGGATAGGGCTTAATTGAAATTTGAGATAGCTTAACTAATTACCTGAAAATTGTGGCTAGGCGGCTGGAATTGTTTCCTATCCTAATACTGATTGTCACATACTACTAGATAAGTGAATCCTACCGAGATTGGTGGCAAGATATCGTAGCAGATAGCAAAGCATGAATGGCGCGCTGGGTGAATGAAAGATGTGAAGATTATTTATTTTTTCCTGGCCAACCATCACATCTCTCAGAAGAAAAATAGTACCTCACATCCATCAGCGAGCATCCATGACACAACAGATCATGCTCTCACGCTCTCAATCACAGCTCCGACTGCCCCCATCGACAACCCCAACCACCCTATTCAAACCAACACAACTACCAACCACAGGAGTGTAATAATCAATCAGCAGCAGTTCTTGACTAGAAGATACTCTCTAGCTAAAATCAGTAGATACCAGAATCACCATGCCCATCATCCCCCGCTACAACCTCACCCAAACTCTCTCCCACATCCAAATCGAAATCTCCATCCCACACGTACGCGTCTCCACCTCCTCACTCGAATTGGTCATTGTCGACGGTACCGAATTCCATCTCTATGCTCCACCGACATATTTGTTAAAATTGATCTTGCCGGAACGGGTGGTGGATGAAGATGCCGTGGAGGATAGTTTGTCATGTGCGGCGACTGGCAATTCTGTTGTTGGAAACGAGGCAGTAGCAACATTTGGAAAGGATCGAGAGGAATGGAGTGGTGGCAGCACAAGTAATAATGATGAATCGAGGGCGTCTGCATCAAAATTATTGGTGCAAGAGCTAACAGAGCGTGATGTCACTGTAGACGATGCCATTGAAGAAACAAATGCCACAACTATGGACACAGCAACTCCAATAACAACAGCAACGGCATCAGCCCAATCGCTACTTATTTGGACCAAAGATGATCTCCCAAAATTGCAATACAATCCAGAAAAGAATCATGGCACATTAATGGTTATTCTCCGAAAAGAGCTTGATGGATTCTGGCCCGATTTGGATTTGTTGGGGCGTCTCCAACAGCCAATGATGCAACAACAACAACAACATCCACAAAGCACTAGTACCACAGCTACAACCAATAGTACATATCCTCAATCACCAAAAGAGGAAACGGCACCCAAATCATTGGTAAAGGTGATTGACGAAATTAATTCCGAAGAAGCAGGAGGAGAAAAAGATGCCCAAGGAGAAAAAACAACGACGGATGAAAAACACGAAACACCCAAAAACGAAGTATTGGACGAGTTACTCTCCATCCAACCAAAAAATAGACCAACGTATGGGCTCTTTCAGCAATATTCCAATGTATTTCGCGATTATGCACGTGAAGGTCTATCGCATGAAATGCTGGAGTGTCCAAGTCCTGATGAAGTGTATACTAATGACGAGGGCAATGGCAATGATGACGATGATGGCGATGGCGATGGCGATGATGGGAACAACAATGGAGGCGAAGATCAGATTCGTCGTGAAATGCGATTGGAAGTTGAAAATGAAAAATTTGATCCCGATAGATATTTATCTGATTTGAATATTGAGGAAGAGGATGATATGATATTTGATAGTGCCATGGCTATGGAACCTCATTGGAGGATGGATGGGAGTGGTTCATCTGGAGAAACTACTAAAAGTTCAACGAGTAATAGTACATCCACTCCGACGTCAAACCAATTTTTCACACCGGAAGAATCCCACCTCCTTGCGACTCTTCCACCCAAAAGTAACTCCAATCTTCACCTCTCTCCCGAACAACGTCGTTCCGCCTTCTTATCACTCGTTGATATTCTGTTTGCCTATACCTACGATCATCGCACCACTGCCGGGGAACCAACAGTGGAATCTTCGTGGACTGTCATGATTCTCAGTCCATCATTGGCATGGTTGGAAAACTACAATCCACCGTACGATACCATTGACGATGTTGTTCGATGGTGTATCCGCCGTTCGTTGATTTATCCCTATCTACGAAGTTATGCCCTTGCCATGAAACTAATGGAAGATGTATGCTTGATATTGAAACGGGGAAGACGTACTGTGATTCGTTGTTTGTTACATCTGCATCAGATTATGGAGAAGAGTGAGGCGCATTATTTGTTTAATAAATTGTATGTTGATCCTTTGATTGGGTGGGTGCAGAGGTGCGAGGAGAGTGAAATGCAAGAATTGGGGACGGAAGCTGAGCGTGCGGTTTTGGGCGAGAATAAACACTCCTCTGTTGAAAACGGAAAGGATGATGGTGGCGATGAAGCGGAATACACTTTGGGTTCATTGAACAAAGAATTTTTGGGATTAGGTCTGGTTGAATTGGAGAAATCATTATTGGAAGATTGTTGCGAGGACGACGGGGAGGATGACGATGATGAAACTTCATCTTCTGAACAAGATGAATCGTCTGATGATGACAGTGACAGCGAATCTAATGGAGAAGTAAGTGATGCAGTAGATGCAACTGATGGAGATGACGTTAATGAGGATGGCAAAGAAATGAATAATACACATAATAGTTCCCTGATGACTGGTGGAATATCAAAATCAAAAGCACAAGCGAAACCCTCATCTCTATTAGATGATCAAATCGGCTGTAATAATCCAAATTTCCTCCTGAATACCGACAATGAATGCTGTGTTAGAAAGAGCGAAGAGACAGAAAAGAAGCTGGTTGAGTTGGTTCAGTCATTGGAACTCGAGCCAACTAAGAACATATTAGTTGAGGAGGCTTAAGAGGGATTAACTTGTTATTATCGTATTACTACTAAATAAACTTAAGTTACTGATTCCAACATACTATGGCAATTATTGATTGGATGCGTCCAATTCTTAATGTTTCTATGGCATTCATTAATTCTTGAGACGGTGTTCTTTATTCGTGACCAGTACAAACATAGGAAACTGATGGCAAATGATGTTTGTGATTATCTGTGTATGCCAAAGATGTCGGTCAAAGAAAGAGGTGCTACGAGCTACATCGATATGTTCTGACAATTTCAGCATAATGCTCAACAAAAAAATTATTGATTGGGTTCATCTGATTCTTAATGCTTGTTTGGCAAACAACTATTTTTGAGACAAAAGTTTCTCATTCTCTGATTTCAGGTTCCAATTTTCAGCTTCAATTTGCTGCATTTGCGTTTTTCAATACACAAATTTCTGCCTTGAGTTTCTGGTTTTCTGCCTCTGGAAAATGGAAACCCAAAAGAACGGGTAAATTCCAGTTACGAATGAAGCGGTAAATTCCACCCAGCGCACCTTTGCGTGCTTCCAGAGTGATGTTTTCTGAAACTCTTTTATTAAAACATTCTTCAGACAAAGTCACAAATTCAAGAACATTAGGTATGGTTTCAGGGTCCAAGCCAAGAAATGGATGCATATCAAAATCTCCCTTGAAGTAAAATGTACGAAGCTTGTATCGTAGTTTGGCAATGTCAGAGAAACCAGATGCCTTCTTATTTATACCGAATGCTTTTCGTAGGAGTGAGCATACATGAAAATCTCCAAAAAAATAAAGTTGATGGTTTGATTGACATAGCGAATCAAAATTTGATTGATTACAAACCAATTCAAGTAAAAGAGGTATTGTGTCCATGATTTCTGCAACAACACTATTTTCGCTATTTTCACTACTCTCATCGTCATAACCATCAGAATACTCAGGCATGTTGGCCAGATGAAGATATTGCAGCCTGGTGTTATTTGAAAGTGAATTTGTCAGAANATGTTCTCGAGACTTAGATAAGATAGCATAGATTTTGATTTCAGGATTGGAGCAACGTTTGCAATACCTTCATCTCCAATGGGATTGTCACTCAAATCGAGGCTTTTTAGTGGGAAATCAAACCGCCCCTCTCTTCCTCCTAGCAAAGCGATGGATTCGGCCGTTATATTGCAAGCAGTGAAGTTGACTCTTTCCAGTTTTCTACAATTGTTCATGAGAATCCCAATCTCTGCTACATCTTCTTTAGCGAGATGACTAAACCGTGGAAGTTTGGATTTTATCTCCACAATTACCTCTGGATCGAGTTCTACAGGAGAAGCTTGTCCATAATCACAGACCACGTCAAAATAATGAAATTGCGCGATGCAACCACGAGAAATCTCTTCTAACGCCTCCGTATCATCTTTTCTCAACTCGAAATACGCGGAAATAAAGCACACTTGCAGCATCGTGTGGTCGCTCTGCAAGAACCGCCCAATAGCTTTGAGCCCACGACTTGAAACACAGTTGTATTTAATATTGAGTTCCACTAAATATCGGGCATTTGCAGCAAGAAGCAATCTCTCTATCCCTTCGTCTCCAATAGAATTACCTCCAATATGGAGTTTGTCAATACGTACTTCGCTCAGCACGCTACCTATAACTTTTGCACCTTCATCACCC
>JALLAR010000673.1:0-13576 GCA_036939335.1 Conticribra guillardii
AGAAACAAGGCCTTCCAACTTTTGTCCTTTGCACTGACACAACAATCAGTTTTACCTCATTTGCTCTTATGATGTTGGATTTGGGGTCAAGCTTTGATTTGATCCACTCCTCGTCTTTGCCCGTAACATCAATTACGTGGTCCGGACATGCACCACCTAATATGGCAATAGGATCCACATCATTGGATCTCTAATCACAAGTAAGAGGTAAAATATGGTTATTTATTTTTCCTATATAATGTTAGTCCATTTATATTGTTATCATCATTATGAATTGGGTGAATACATTGAGAATTTACAAAGATCTACACAGACCATACATTGTCCAATGTTGAAACATGGTTGCTGGGAAAACCCATGGTTGAGTAGCCTGACAATAATGCTTGCTAGACATGTGTTTGGCAGTAAGAAATCATGTCCAAAAAGAGTGTTTATCATCAATACACCCAATAAATCTTGTTCCAACACAAATATATATATTTGGTTCCCATGTTTAAGGCAATTTTCAATTTGATCTATCATTGCTTTGTCTAGTGTAGGATTCTTGTAACTGTGTACGGCCACCCACCAGCTTGACTTATCGTCGATTAATTTCCATCCATCATTCCTTCAAGATGTATGCCCGATGCGGAAGTGATGGGAAATGTGGAGAGGGGGTTGGTCATGGATGTGTAGGGGTGAAGGACGCGGTGGCAGTCAATATGAAGGAGGTCATGGCAGTTGGATGGACATTTGGATGGGTGGTGTGGACATTGCACACATGTTGTGTTGTGGCTGTTGTTGTGTTGTGGCTGTTGCCATTGTCATAGGTGTTATTGGCTGTGGCAGCAGTGGAGAGCAGTCATGTAGGGTATTGTGTCTTTTGGGAACTTTGGAGATTGTCACAGGTAATTTTTTACCGATCACGGCGTACATTGTATTATTCCGTTCGTCCATCCAAATTAGTCCAAAATTGGTCAGAAAAATCAAAATATATTTTTTTATCCGCCCAACCCTGATAAAATGACGTCATCCGTGTATGTTTCAGAGCATTTTGAAGCTCTTTTCAAGCGCTAGAGAGTGTGCACGGAGTGTTTCAAGAATCCTCCATTGGAAGACATCTTAAAATATTATGTCAAAGACACATCATATTTTGGCGTGACCGAACGTGAGTTTTTTGTTAGTATCTTACATAGCTACGAAAGTACGATAGTTACTGTCATGCAAACTCGTTATAGATACACAAAATGCAAAAGATGCACAATCAAGAGTGATTTCTGAAAATATACGATCTACTTACATACCCATTACTATATGTGTACTCTTCAATAGACTCTATGACTCTACCGTGTACATCGAAAATTATCGCGTGAATAAAAAAATAAGTACTATCTACACTCATATAAATATGAGTAGTCAACGGTTGCTGGAATGTTGTACATCTTTCGTACGTATACTTTCGAAAAATAATTCACGCTCGTAAAAAAACCACCTTGTGCAACATACAAATTAGCCGTATTCCTGTTAACAGGATTCAGTTTTCAAGTAACACATTTTTACAAGAGAGGCCTGTTTAGTGTGCTTGCACACTAAACAGAGGATCTTGCCCTGAAGAGAGAAAAATGATAACCCCCCAAGTATACAGTCAAGTATAAAAACAACAAAATCCTTTTACACTGATAAACATGAATAATCATGATACAGATACAGTAATGTTTTTATTCATTGGCTTCAAAATCTCCATTTCCTTTTATTGAAATGAAAAATTTTGCATGTTTTCTGCTTTTAATCTCTGTATTTCTTGTTTAATAGAATATAAATATTTTTGTCTCATTCTTATTATTTTATTATCTGTCTTCAAATAATTATGCTGAGCATCACAAACCTCATAATCAACTCCTACTTTCCTGCTTTCTTTATTGCCATCTTTTAATTCATCTCCTCATTATTTTTATCCATAAACCTCATATTCAATTCCTTCTATCCTTATTTCTTTATTTACATCTTTTACTTCACCTCCTCATGCTTCAATAGAGTTGCATCATCAACTCAAAGCACGCAACTCTAGATAAATTATCTTTGGACGGGGTGAGTCATTATTGCAGCCAACCATGGAGAAGTTCTTCGGCCACACAGCACACAGCCTACTAATGTCCTACGTTGATCAAGGTACAGAATCACATTTTTGAGCGACGCTCGCTCGACACAGACCCTTTCTCGCCCTGCGCTGCATGCTCGCGCAATCGTCAAGTCTCGCTAAAATAATAATATCGATCAATCGAGAGAGATCCAAATAATTATTGTAATCCCGCGATTTTCTCTATTGTATGTGTATGTTTCTCCAAGACCTCGTCTCTACGTGAGATAACATATTAATTCCTACGGTGGTTTTTCACGATCTTCACGCAGCATTTTTTTCACGGCGGGCAGCGGGCAGGGCCGGCCGGGTTGCTTTCGTCTTCGTCGTCCATCCACTTTTATTTTCCCACTCCAAGAGAAAACAACACACAACACAACCGACGACGACGCGTCAAGCAACGAGAGTGGTCATATTATTATTTTTACTCCGCATTGCATCCAGCTGCATTCATAGTCAAGTCGCACTCGCATAAAAAAATAATTTGCAATCCGAAAAGCCTTAGCAAGCCTGGTCTTCATTATTATTTCAACCAATAAATAATTCATTGAGATCGAATCAAATTAAGAATCAAAGCTAAGGTACCATACAATCAAACCCGTCCAAAATGAGCGCCCCCGATCTCACAACCACCCTCCTAAACTGTCAATCCCCCGACCCCGCCGTCCGCACAGCCGCCGAGCAAGCCCTCTCCCAAGCCGAACAAACCAACCTCGCCGACTTCTTCGTCGCCCTCGCCTCCGAACTCGCCACCGAAGGCAAAGACGTCACCACCCGCCAACTTGCCGGTCTCCACTTGAAAAATCTCCTCGTCGCCAAGGACGATGCCCTTCAAGCCGAAAAACACAACAACTGGAAGGCTCTCCCAGCGGAGAACCGCTCCGTCATCAAAGCCACCATGGTGGGCGCCATTCGCTCCCCCGTCCAAATAGCCCGCCACACCGCCGCCCAAGCCTGCGCCGAAATCGCCACGATCGAACTCCCCTACAAAGAATGGCCCGAGTTTCTCACCACCCTCATGGAAAATGTCACGAGTCAACAACTCGACGACGGGGTCAAGATCTCCTCCCTCGAATGTCTCGGATTCACATGCGAACGTATCGCACTTGTGTCGGACGCCCCCGAAATTGCTCCGGATGTTACCGATCTCATGCTCACTACCATTGTCGATGGGATTCGAAGCGATCGACCCGATCCCATTCGTCTTGCTGCCGCGACGGCATTGCGAAACTCTTTGAGTTTTACTCGCAAAAATATGGAGAATGAAAATGAGAGGAACATGATCATGAAAACGATTTGTGAAGCTACCCAGAGTGCGGATGCACGAGTTCGCGCTGGAGCCTATGAGTGCATTGTTCAAATTGCCTTTCAATATTATGATAAGTTGACGAATTATATGCAAACACTATTTCAGTTGACATTTGGGACCATTCGCAATGATGAAGAGAGCGTGGCTCTTCAGGCGATTGAATTTTGGTCTACATTGGCGGAGGAGGAAATGGAATTGATTGATATGGCAGAGGAGTTGGTTGAGAATGGACAGCCGGTGCCGCCGGATCAGGTTTGTGTGCAGTATGTTAAGGCGGCATTGGACCATTTGTGTCCGCTTTTGACGGAGACGTTGACAAGGCAGGACGAGGAGTTGGAGCTGGATGATGATCAGTGGAACTTGAGTATGAGTGGGGCGACATGTCTGACTTTGGTAGCAAATACAGTGGAAGATGCGGTGGTGCCGGTGATCATGCCATTTGTACAGCAACACATTCAATCAGAGAATTGGCGCTATCGCGAGGCGGCAACCATGGCATTTAGTTCCATCCTCGAGGGGCCAAGTGCCGAGTCCATTGGGCCTTTTGTGAATCAATCCATTCCCGTTCTTCTTAATGCCTTGTCTGACTCGAACGATTTGGTGAAGGACACTACCGCCTGGACTCTTGGACGTATTTGTGACTTCACGTGAGATCCATTCCAGAAGATACTTTCCCCACTTTGGTCAATGGCCTTGCCGGCAAATTGTTGACCGAGTCACCAAGAGTTTCAAGCCAAGCATGCTTTGGGATTCACAACTTGGCGGCTGCCTTCCAGAATGATAATGCGGCGGTTACTTCTGGAACCAATGCCCTCAGCCCGTATATGCCAACGCTCCTTCAAACCCTTCTTCAGGTGGTTGATCGCGAGGATGCTTCCGAGTCCAACCTGCGTATTGGTGCATTTGAAGCCATTAGTGTTTTGATTCAAAACTCTGCTCCGGATGTACTCCAGGTTCTCATGCAATTGCTCCCAGCTATCATTGACCGACTCGCGCAAAGCTTCAACATGCCTGCCTTGACCAATGAGGACAAGGAGCAAAAAGAGGGAGTTCAAGGACTTCTCTGTGGTCTGATCCAAGTTGTTGCCATCAAGACAACCAAGGAACAAATTCTTCCCTACTGTGACTCCATCATGACTAACTTCCTTCAAGTTCTTCAAACCAAGAATGCTACCTGTCACGAGGAAGCTTTCAGTGCCACATCTGCAATTGCTACCATCCTGGAGGGAGACTTTTTGAAGTACATGGCAGCTCTTCAGCCATTCCTCATGAATGGATTGCGAAACTTTGAAGCCTACCAAGTCTGCACCGTCTCTGTTGGACTTGTTGGTGATATCAGTCGCGCCATTGAAGGCCAGATGCAGCCCTTCTGTGACGAGATCATGTCGGCTTTGATTGAAGCACTTCAAAATGCAGCTTTGCATCGTAGCGTCAAACCTCCTGTTCTTTCCTGTTTTGGGGATGTTGCCATGGCCATTGGTGCAGCATTCGAGCCTTACTTGCAATTGTCTCTTATGATGTTATTGCAAGCCGCTCAAACTCGCGCACCTGATGATGATGAAGAGCTCATTGACTATGTGAACGGATTGAGAGAGGGTATTCTAGAAGCTTATACAGGAATTGTCCAAGGTCTTAAGGATGGTGGCCGCATTGATCTTCTTCTTCCTTACATTGACGCTATTATGGGATTTTTGGAAATGTTGGCTAGTGACCGAAAGAATGATTTTGACAATGAGGTCCTCGGAAAAGCCGTAGGACTTGTGGGCGACATTGCAAGCTCTTTGGGAGCTCAGGTGAAGGAGCAAATCCGCCAGCCATACATTATGGAGCTCTTGAAGGATGCACATGATTCTGGAGATGAGTCTATCGTTGATACCAGTAATTGGGCGAGCACGGTAGTTCAACAACTTTTGGCTTCCTGCTAAGATAATTTTGGCATGTTGATGTTTCCACGAACATCCAAGTAACGGGAAACATGATGCATCTCCATTTGTACCATCTATCTCCTCCAAATTCATCTGACTGCACCTCCTGTCATTGCACCAACAGCAGGCAATTCTTGCTATTGGCTCTTTTCACAGGAAGCAAGGGAGACATTTTAACTTCACAAGAAGACAAACACAAACAGAAGTTACTTCCTCAACACTTGAAATATCCTGGAGCGGCATTGCTTCCACTTCGTTTGCCCGAGAAAACTTGCACATTGCAGTATCATGCATAAGCCAATGTGGATTCCTTCTCGTGCACCATGAAAAAGCTTGGTCTCAACTTGACAAAGCCAAAATTATGGCTTGGTCAAATTGACACCGGCGAGCAATGATTCGATGATCCAAACAACAAATCCTTTTAGAGTGTTTTGATATTATCATCAACAAGTAGCAATGATTAATGACCCTCACATTTGAGTAATATCATAAGTTTGAGTAATATCATAAGCTTGCTTCTCTTATGTAGAACATAAATAAATATTTTTAATTGAGCTACGACGAATTTTTGTTACAGTAGTTTGAATTGGTTTAATAAAATTAAAACACTTCTTTCCAACATATTTATTTGCACTTCTACCTGAAATGTTTCCTTTTAAAATGGCAAGTGTTTGCCGTACATCTGTCTCGTTTCAAGAGGTTACGCCACCACAAGATGTAACATGCCCCTGCTCGCACTATCATTCATGCTCCAAGATACAAACGATAAACTTGCTACCAACCAAATTATTTTAAAGTTATAGTTTTTGAATGCAAAAGTTATTCACAATGCAGTATCGATTCCTTCCCAACAGTGTACTCATTCCAACTGCTTAGCTTTGAGCTTAAGCTTTTGTTCCTCTCAATATCAAACTCATACCCCATGTTTGTGAGAATGACTATAAGATTTTGAACCATTGCTGGAATCCTGACTCTCAGCATTTTGTAAAAGTACATTATTCCATGCTGTTGTTTTGAGAGCCATCATTTTTTTTGATGCTCCACCTTTGCGTTCTGACTTGATTTCACTCTTATCTTTCTTGACAGTTTCTTCTGCAAATTAATTTTCTTCTGTATTTTCTTCATCCAATGACAAATAGCACTCCAGTAGCCCAGCAATGCCACCTTTTCTCCACTTTCGTTACCATAATCACCGGGCTCACTGCCACCGTCACCTTTTTTGTAGTTGTCAGCACCATTATCTTTCTTGTTATCATTAATAGAATCAGTAGTATAGTAGAATATCAACAAGAAGAATGCATCATATTATATAGGATCATAATTCTGAGTTCATGATGTCTGAGCTTCATCTAAGTTTATTCCACGGTTCTTTGATTTCATATTAAATATTGTTGGCAGTCTTGAGCATGTTCTGAAATATCATCATAGGTTAGAATTAAAACAGGACTTTCGTGAACGGAAATCATTTTTGTTTGCTCACGCTTCCTTTGTTATAATTAAACACAACTTAAACTAAAAATTAGAAACTTTGATTTCCGCAATCGAAATGATGATCAAACTACAACAACTATCTTTGCAGTGCCCTTATCCTTCACAAAGATTAAATGCATGCACAGTTTCTTCTTACATACTCCGAAACTAAACTAGTACTCAGCATATTTTTGCTCATCCAAATGGTCAATTGGAATTCGTTCATACATAAACAACCCCATTGATGCATTTCTTGTGCACATACTAGCATATGATTGTACCATCAATGGAGCTTCTGGTGGTCTCCGCAATGAATCAAGCAACGCAATAGTTTCTTTATACCAATCAAATCTGGCAAAATGGTTGTTATCAGAGTATAAATCTGTTGAATAAAAAATCATTTGATCATACCCTAACCCTAACTTGGCAGCATCAACACCCAAGTTTGTTGACATGAAATACTCTACGTCTACGAGGATGCATACTGTTGCCCTCATGCTTGTCTTCCACAATCATAAAACTTGTTTGTCACAATCGGCGTGCAATCCGCATTGCCCTTATTGCAATGATATTCATCGGTTCCTTCTTCCCCTTCTTTACCATTCCTGAAGTTGGGTATGACAAAGCATCACAAAACATGAAAATGATCAGCACAAACGCCGATCAAACTTCTCTCTTTGATCACACCAATCAAATCAATACAACGCTGAACATGCACAGAAATCACAGAGATCAGATGGGAAGCCGGCTTCACTTGCATTTATGGTATGGTCCCTTGCTCAACACCAAAACTGGAACTTCTGTGCCCCATATGATCCAATGTTATGTGCTCTTGCTGGGTTTCCTATCTGCCCCCCTGGGTTTCCTGGAAGTTTTGATGCAATGCCTCAATTTGAGTTTATTTCAGTGAAAGCTATGAATGAATCGGGCATATACTTTCTTAATCCTGCCAATCATCCTAATTTGTTGTTGAATATCATGAATGAGCATGAGCATGATGTTTCCAAGGCATCATTGTGGAGCAATTCAACTGTAAAGGAATGGAGGAATATGATTCTAGATGCTCCTTTGAATAACAACACTGACTAATACTTAATGTCTAACCCAACAGCTATTCATATAGCGGTGCATGTGCGACAGGGAGACATTGAACCTATGACAAGAAATGATAAATGGACAGGTGACAATGAGCAGGTCATTGCTTTGATTGAAATGGCAAAACATTATGTGCATATTGTGTGCAGAAGCATTGACGTGGAAGTTCATCCATTCTTGTTTAGCAAACGAATCAAGCAACACATGGCAACTAGTTCGATGAAATTGCAAGATGCTCAACTGACTGTCAGTGGTGAGTATGAGAAGTGCTCTGTGTGTCATCCAGCTCAATGCAGTTCCCCAATTGCACAATATAATTGTACTATTGATATTGGTAATGGTTGGCAGTTCAGTGTTTATGAATGAAAGTAGGTCATTTTTATCAGATACAGTTTTGTGGCCAATATGTTTTTTTGACAGAGAGAGGGTTACCTGATTTTTTTAGACATGTATCACCTTCCACCCCATTGCAAAGATTGCATCCAATATGTTTTTGTGACAATTGCATAATGGCTATTAAGAAAGATGAAAGCTAAGTAGTAATAAAGGATTGCATTCTTCTTATATTTGATTTATGCATTGGAGAGTAAATGAAATGCCCTAGAGGAATTCCAGTTATATAACTTCATTTTTACTCAAAATATATTTCTTTGGCAGAAAAAGTAAAGGGAAAACCCGCTTCACAATTCCATCTATTCCAAAAATGCACTCCTAGTACAAAAATAGTAGTATTGTTTTGAATGTTTACCAGTTTGTTATTGCCACTGCCGCCTGCGTATGACGATACATATGTCCTCCCCAGAAAACTGCCCACACCAACCTTCATGCTCCAAGATACAAAGGACTACCAAACAACAACCACTCTTTTGGTGCATAGTAATTTAAAACACGATTATTATGGATTTATAGTTGTTGAATGCGATAGTTAGTCAAGACATAGTCTCGATTCCTTCCAACGGTGAACTCGTTCCAACCGCTCAGCCTTAATCTTTTGTTCTTCCAAACTTACCTCATGTTTGTGAGAATGACTGTAAGATTTCGAACCATTGCTGGAATCCTGACTCTCAGCATTTTTCAATAGTATATTAGAATCCATGCTGTTGTTTTGAGACCCACCATCTTTTTTTGTTAATGCGCCACCTATGCATTCTGAGTTGATTTCACTGCTATCTTTCTTGCCAGTTTCTTCTGCAACTTCATTTTCTTCTGTATTTTCCTCATCCGATGACGAATAGCACTCCAGTAGCCCAGCAATGCCACTTTTTTCTCCACTTTCATTACCATTATCACCGGGCTCACTGCCACCGTCATCTTTTTTGTAGTTGCAAGCATCATTATCTTTCTTGTTATCATTGATTAACTTTTCTTTTACAAACAAATAGTACCGATGCAGTTCATTTGATGGATAAAGGAATAAAAAATCAGGATTGCCATTTTGCTTTACCTTGAGGAAGACTTCAAGTTGGGACGATTGTGAAGATGATGCCAAGCGATCAGCAGTGTGTTGAATGATGGTGCTTTGTTTCATTGTTTTTGGCTTTTGTGATAATTTTTGGCAAATTTGAAAGTCCAGTACAAGAATGGATCAGTTCGAAATAGCATGAGTTGGTGCAAAAATAACATACAAACAGCAAGTAAAAGCAGATACTCAAAATTCAACCCTTGCAGATGGCGGAACTAAATACGAATTACCGATTTTTTGTGTGTGCATCGCTTTTGGAACTTCCATCCCAGGCTTTCTTGCCCCCGTTTCTTTTAATGATTCTGCTTGTGATATTACCAATTTTTCATGTCTCCTGTTCAATGAAGTTATCCAGTGCACTTACCAATGCCGTAATATTATTTGGCAATTTCTTCATTTCCTCTTCGGACAACTCAAATGGTTTTTCATCACAGTCATTTTCATGAGGTCTGTTGTCTCCTTGCATTTTCTTTTCATTTTGTGCGGCATCTTCAATATCTTCACGGCAAATTTCCTTTTTATTTGATTTATCGCCTAAAAAACACGACGGGAATTCTGGAAGCAAACCAAAACGTTGAAAATTTCGCTCTGCAATTTCTTCCTTGCTTCCCACCTCGCTAAATGTATGCGTCGAATAGCCAGAAGATGAGCAATCAATGCCATTGTCGATTTGGTTAAGTTGTTGCCGACGTGCTTGCGGGAAAGATAACCCATCCAGCAGTGTCCTCGCATCATGTCTTTCGATCCATAGTGATTTTGTTGGAACTGCTTTGTATTCCCATTCGTCTCCATCATTTTCATTATGCAGGGACGAACTGCCTCGGGATTCACCATGAAGTTCATGCCAATCTATCAAATGATGTCCTTGTTCAAGAGCTTCGGCGACATTGTGATTTCGATGAATATGACTTGCCGTCCCTTGGACGGAAAGATCCAGATGCGGTGTGATTGTGTCGGATTCACTAGTCGCAGGAAGGAAGCGTTTGCGTCGCTTCTTGTCCATGGTGTTTATTTTATTTTATCCCGACAAGACTGTAGATATTATGATGTAGTAACCTGTAGTAACGTAAGGGGGCGGGAGCTTTCGGCAGTCGACGGTCGATCGGATATCTTCGGATATGCACGCGCGGGCCGTCCTCTCCAATAAAATATTATCGTATGGTCTCGGTCGTGAGCGAGAGTTGTAACTCCTACATACGTGAGAGATTATCTATCTGTACATCTACTATCTACGATATGTACTACGTACTATGGTACCATACTCGGAGGATATTATTTCAATCTTTTTTCGTCCCGCCCTTCCGCCCGCCTCTACAACAAAATAATGCACACAGCACACAAGACAATACTATCTACGCAACACCATGCTAGACGCGCCAACCTACTTCCCCGGCCGCCATTTCAGCCCATCGTATTCTCCGCCCATCGCATACTCGCTCCTCCAATCAACCACAAGACGCACAGTCCGCTTCGTATCGGGTGTATCTACAAACTACAAACCCTCGAGGCGTCTCCTTCGCACGTGGCACGCTCGAGGTCGAAGTGGTATTCACGTGAGCGCGAGGCATTGTCCCCAACAGAGCAGCTAACCCCAAAAAAAACAACGCGTTATGTCATCATCGCACAAACCACATCCGAATCTAACAAACAATAGCACAATAATAAACCTTGTTGTGATTTCGGGAAGGAGCGTGTGAAATAGATGGCCATCAGCAGCAACCTCCGATGCCGACGAGAGCGGCTGACACCCAACAACCAAATCACAAATCACCTTAGTGGCTAAAAGCAAAAAAACATTAACTTATTATTTGTTGATGCCGACTGTCCTTTGTTGTGGTTCACACTTCCGACTGCACAACAACTAACTCGTACATTACAGTGATACAACAATCAACAGAGGGGACACAACAATCAACTGAAAATGAATAATTAATAAAACTTGCATGGCAATGATGCAACACTTGACAGGTGGGGACACGACTGCATAACAACCAACTCGTGCATTCTAGTGATATAACAATAAACTTAAAATGAATAAGTAATAAAACTTGCATGGCAATGACGCAACACTCGACAGGGGGGACGGGGCTCAACAATCAGCTAAAAATGAAAAACTAACATTCCTCAATTGTCAGTGATACAACAATCAACTAAAAATGAATAATACAACCATCACACCATGCCGGGAAACAAGTAACAACAGGTCAAATGCTTATTCAGAAGCAGACAGTCCTGAGGCTCGAACTTCCGAACTCAGGCACATGCAACACGAAAACGAAGGTTCATTCGTTGGAAGCTGAAAGCAGCATGCAAAAAAAACAGTTCGCGCAGCCAACATAGGGGGCACACAACAATACAAAAATGATAACAGCTATCATATTATTATTAGTATTGTTCATATTATAAGTAGTAATTGTTACTGTTATTATTGATGCAGCAATACTTATTATTATTGACACAGTGTTAGTTATTGCCATTATGTATTGATGCAGTAATAATTACTATCATTATTGTTATTTGTTGATAATAATACGTAGTATTATTTTTATATATGCTATTATTTTTTACAATTGAAATTATAATTCATATTTATAACAATTGATAATACAGCAACAAGAACAACAGCAAATTATTTTTACTATTGTAATAATAAAACATACTTCACATCATTATCAAAAGAATAATACAAGCAATAGCCACAGAAGAAATACTCTAAAGGTTAGACCAGTTGCTGCGTAAAATTCTTAGTTGATTGTTGTATTTGTTTTGTTTTAAAGTCAAGCACTATCTCAGTGAGTGATATTGCCACAGCATTTTCTGGTAACTGTATGGTTACCCTTGCTGGGAAATCAGTTCTCTTCTTGTAGTGTGGTGGTCTAGGCAGTAGACCACCACCAAAATATTCAGCTTGGCAAGCTGAGTTCAAAACTGAATCGTGCCAGCACAAAAAAAACGAATTTGAAAAAAGTTAATGTAGAAAATGTGTTTTTTCTGGTATGTTCAAATGAGAAAAATCAAAAAAAGAAATGAGCTCACTAATTAAATTAATTTTGGCACAACTCATGATATTAATCACCAGTTCGATGAGAGGATCATTTTAAGCACATAAAACCCTATGTCAATCCCTATGATAGAAGAGAACTAATTCTTCGGGATTTTGTGGCTAGGGTGACCCTACAGTTACCATTTCATTTCCAATTGATTGTTAAATGTTTTGTTGAAATTGAATATGCCTGTTTTGGATCATCCAGATTTACTTCGTGCTTGAGCGTTCCCAACTAGCTAGTATAACTACAAGCATACTAACACACTGAGATTCTTCACCTCCACGCCTTGTTAATTTGGTGCAATGTTGTCGTTTCTACTGCACTTGTCATTTGTGTTGATGGGTTCAATACCAGATGCTGACACTCATCATGCTGCTGCAAGATCCGCGATTTCAGCATACATACGTTCATACATAAGACTGTTTGGCCGCACACCCAGGCACCCGATTTTGGACAGATGTAATTATTAATTAGTAAATCATGCAAATCAGGCTAAAAGATTCTGGACAAAAATTCTGTGCACGCATATATTATTTTATTCCTATGTATAAAAATGTACTGTGTATCTACGCGGACTTTGTCTGGTGATCCACTATCACAGCACCTGGACCATGAACTTTGGCGGAAAATAATATCTCCTTGACGGACCCAACAGGCATCTGTGAATGATACATTTTTGGAAAGCTGAGATTTTTCTGAACAAATACATATCAATACATGAATATTGAATATTTGATCCCAGTTCGTATGGGTGCCCGGGTATGTGGGTAAACAGTCTTACATACATATTGAGCATGATATACGTACCTCTTCTTTTCCCTGATCTAGGCCACATCACAACTCACGACCAAAAAGATCCCACCATCACATCACCATACCCTCGAATCATCCAACTCCAACCTGCATTATTGCCCATTTTTTGTACTTCCGGTTTTCTACTTACACACACAGTATATAATATAAATATGCATCTTCATCTACTATGAATATGAAAATGATTTCAAATCTACTTGCACAGGTAGTACACAATGATTTTCAATATAATGATATTATTCATTAGGCTTCTCCATTTAAATCGTGAGTGTCAATTTTGAGCAAAGAAAAAATACAATCTTTGGTCATTAAAGGTAATTTCTAGGAAAAACTTTATGA
>JALLAR010000674.1:0-13569 GCA_036939335.1 Conticribra guillardii
GTGCGAGCTCCTTTTTCGCAAAAGTTGAGCGAGATTACGTATGAAGAGGTATGTAAATAGTACGATACGTACACCCCCGCCGGTCCCGGGTCTTCCTGAGCTCTGAGAGATTTGTGTCCTTTTTTTGTTCTGTCCATCTGTGTGAAGGGCACGTGACCAAACGTGACGTTTTGCGTGATTAGAGATTAGAGGCGTGAAGTTGTAGTAGTATGGGTATCTATGGGTATCTTTTCAGCACTGTCTGAGCTCCATCCATTTTTTTGATGATGAAGCGACGATGATGATGTGTGTGTGCCATTATTATTATTTCTTAGACAATTCTACCGGCACCCACTGATCTACTTACCAACAAAGACAACCATTGTGTGATCACCATAACATTCTAGTACTGAACAAAATCAAACACACTGCTCCTAACCCTCCCAGCCTAAGTTCCACAAAGAAACTCAATGGCGGTGTCGTCCATCACACGGGCGCTGTTACTACAAGCGGTTTCAACCATGGCAATCCTAACGCTGTTGCCTCGTCGTGCTGTTGGGATGAGGAATGTGAGGTCTGCAATTTCTTCTACCACTCAAACCTTTCACAAGGGTGGCAAATCGAGATCTCCAGTCTCTGCATTTGCATCAGCACCATCCGCGTTTGCTACGCCCGAAACCAGTGCCAAAAACAGGCCATATTCCACCCTTGGAAATTGTTCTCCATTGAGTCTTCACTCTGACCCCTCACAATATTGGCGAGGAAACTCTGCATTTTATAGGAGAAATAACAACATTGTGTTCTTTGCAACAGCCTCATCTACCGAGGGTGATGATGGCACCATTCCATTGGATAAACTCACCGTCAAAGATTTGAAGGAACGCTTGAAAGCCGAAGGATTATCCACGACTGGACTCAAGGCCGATTTAATACAGCGTTTGAGCGAGACTACATCGGTAACAACTTCGCCTACAACAGCAACTGATGCTACAGTTGATGCTACAGCTGTTGTGAGGGAAAAGGCATCATCATTTGACAAACCTAAAAAGAAGAAGACTTCAACCAAAATGAAATTCAAAGTCAATCCCAATTGGAGAACCGAATTCAATCCCGATGCATTGTCCGCTGAGTTTATGAAATTGGCTAAGAAGGATGGATTTGACGAGTCTACTTCATATTACGCTAAAGATGCTACTTTTGAGGATGATTTTGACGATGGTGATTTTGAAGGAAAGTTTGCTCTCGACGATGATGATGATGATTTTATGGATGACGATGATATTGACTTTGATGCAGACGACAACGAGGATGATGACATTCCTGACTTTGGAACTCCTGGCGCTTCTACACAACAAAGTATGGAAGAACGCATTGCCGAAGCCAAGAAAGATCAGCAACGTGGACGCGTCTCCGTTCCAAAGTCGTTGGATAACTATTCCAAAGATGTTAGTTTCGATGATTTAAAGAAACTTGGTTTTCGTCGGGAGGTCAATCCATTTGGGAATGACGAAACACCCCGTCGTGCACAATTTAAGGTTATTTCGGGAGCCATGGCTTGCTCGGGATGTGGATCCAACTTTCAACAGGATGATGAATTGCGTCCCGGTTTCCTGCCTTTTGAAAAGTATGAGATTCAGACCAAACTAGCTAAAATTGAGGAGGCGCAAACATTGCAGGATAAGGCAGAGAGAGCAGATGCAGAATGGTCAACAGACGATGAGATTGAGTATCTTCTTCATCAGCAGGACCCCAAAAGCGAAGATAGCGAGGATTCATTGATGGATCTTAGTGCAGACGAAATGGCGGAACGTATGGGGCTTGATTTGGAACTTCTTTCTCGTAAAAAAGTTCTTTGCAAACGTTGTCATGGCCTTCAAAACTTTGGTACAGTGGAGCAGAAGCTACGCCCGGGATGGACCGATGAACCCACACTTTCTCAAGAGCAGTTCCGCAAGCTTTTGCTACCACTCAAGCAAAAAACTGCTGTCATACTTGCTTTGGTAGATTTGTTTGATTTCAGTGGATCAGTTCTACCCGAGCTGGATGAGATTGCAGGAGACAACCCCGTTATTCTTGCAGCGAACAAGGCAGATTTGCTTCCATCGCAAATGGGTCAGAACCGTGCAGAGAATTGGGTGCGAAGAGAATTAGAGTACATGAATGTTCAATCCATTGCCAATATTGGTGGAGCAGTAAGACTTGTGAGTTGCAAAACTGGATTTGGCGTGTCTGCCATGATGGAGAAGGCTCAATCCCTCGCTGAAGAGATGGAATGTGATATTTACATTGTTGGTGCTGCAAACGCAGGAAAATCTACCCTTGTAAATCATTTGTTGGACGAGAACAATCCTACTAAAAACACAAGTTTTGGTGGGAAGAAAAGGGCGGGAAATGCCAATAAGTTCAAAGGTTCTGTGACGACAAGCCCACTTCCTGGAACGACACTCAAATTTATCAGAATTGAATTGGGTGGTGGGAAATCTATCTACGATACACCTGGGTTGTTGATTCCTGGATCTTTGACGGAACGGCTTACACCGGAAGAGTTGAAGATTGTGGTTCCCAAAAAGTAAGTCCCTCTTTTGCTCATGTTGCACTGATGAGCAATTTGTGCAAGAGATTTACTAACATTCGAACCCTAATCCTTGTTTTCTCAATCTTCAAAGGCAAGTAGAGCCAATCACATTCAGAGTATCAGCAGGAAAGTGCGTTCTTGTTGGAGGCCTTGCAAAAGTAGAGCTCATCGGAGATAGCAAACCCTTTCTCTTCACATTCTTTGTTGCAAATGGAATTAAACTTCACCCCACCGACTCTGCAAAGGCAGATGAGTTTACTGAAAAGCATGCAGGAGAGATTCTCACGCCGCCTTTGGCAACGAGTACAGAAACGGGTGCAGAGCGGATGGAACAAATTGGAGAATTTGAGTACCATGATATCGTCATCGACGGAGATGGGTGGAAGCAAGCTGCTGCAGACATCACTTTGCGGGGGCTTGGTTGGGTAGCAGTGACTGGGGTTGGGAAAGCGAATGTTAGGATTGGGCTTCCCAAAGGAATCGGTATAAGTGTACGCCCTCCTTTGATGCCATTTGACGTGTGGGAAGCAACGGCAAAGTACACTGGGGGTAGGGCCGTTCGCAAGAGCAGCAAGTCGAGAAGTGGCAAAAGAAGAAAGGGCGTGGGTAGAAATTAGCGTAGTCGAGTAAATCAGAGAGTTATCTTAATTGACTATTGGCCAACATATTAGGTTGCAGATAGTAGATCTTAATATGTAAAATCCAGCTCAGCTGTGTGTAGTATTCGACTTCATTCTTCATGTACACAAAAGAAAGACATAAAGTGTCAAAACTCTGGCTCTGATTCATAAGTGTCTTCTTCTTCTTCTTCTTCTACAAGATCTGTGTATGGCGCAGTTTTTTCGTGCCTTAGTTGGCGCTGATCAAATCTAGTTTCCTCGATTTCATCGTGGCGGTGATCATCATAATCTGATGAGGATTCATCGGTCACATCTGTACCAAAATTTTCTACTTCATTTTTAGCATCGTCAATGAATTCTTCAGCATCTTGCAATCCAGCCGATTCGTCAATTGCGTCGAAGTTGACACTGTCGGCATCTTCTGATTTCTTGAGTTCCTCAGGAGGAGATTCCTCACGAGGATATTCCAGGCGACGTACGCTTTGCGCAAGCTCGTCTGAGTGCTCAAGCAAGGCAGACCCAATGGTTGCGAGCACATTTTCATAACCTCTCCTGCACCACATTTCAATCTTTGGCCCGTGTCCTTTCTTTACTACAGACTTGCATCCTTCAAAGGAACTGATGTCGTCGCTTAGCTTTTTGTTTACTGAAGTACACATAGCGACGCACGAATCATCAAATCCTTTTTTCTTTCCCGCGATACAAGACTTGAAAATGTTGGGAATGGGCGAGATGCTGGCTGCTGGCTTGCAAACGGCAACATCTTTCAGAAACTCCTGGCGAATGTCTTTGCAGATGGATTTGCATTCACCTGCTGTCAGACCTGCTGTCAGATCCCCATTGCATGGCAATCCAAGCCCAAGAAAAAACGAGCTAACAATGAATGACGATCTCATGCCAGCTGAACGCACTGAAAGTGATGGTATGATTGCCACAATGTTGGTTACTTATCAATTTAAATTTTGAAATAATTATTTTAAACTTTTGCCAACTGAAAGGCTTACTAGGTCACGCTTCATAGTAGGTAATCACATAGTAGTAGACCGATCGATATCATTTATGCTTTGTCACGCTACAATATTTCCATACTATGCTTTCTGGAATTGACCATTCTTACATAAAAGTAGCAGTTACAAAATCGAGGCAGCATTTTTTTATGTGTATCTGAAGCTTGTAGATACTAGCTGACGTCAACAATCGGGAAGAAAATTGATAATTTCAAGGTCAATTTTCAATCGTCCATGTTTCATTTGCCCATTACTAACTAGGTACATTGAATTCAATTGTTCACCATGCATGTTTCGGCTTTGATTATCCTATCATGCAAGAAAACAGAGACGGACGAAAGAAGATTTTTATACACAGAGCGCAGATTTGAACCAAACGTTGTATTTACATTTTTGGCATCAGTGTAAATACTGGGCATGGTTCGATTGTGTATCTATTGACTGAAGAAAGAAGATGATGAACGAACAGGAAATAAGTCAATTTCGTTAGCCATTCCCGTCATGATGCGTCGCATTCGCCGGCATTAATAATCATAACAGCGACGTAAAATGTAAAATCATAGAAATCGCACACCATTGCTGGTGTCTCCTGGTGTCATGCCTCCAATGACACTCTACTAACAGCAATAATTGCATTGTATCATGGCTGAAAGCTTTCAGTTCTCCCATAATTTCCACTTCTAAAATACAATAACCATGTCAAAATACACTGGAATGATCCTTCTCCTTTTTGCCCAGGCGGCTCACATCGATGCAAATACCGCCAAAACCCAAAAAGCGCCAAAGAGTGGCAAAACTCTCAAAAATACTATTGTGCAGTAAGTGCTAAAGTGTTGCGTGGTAGATTAGTGTCAATGCTACAACACGTTCAATACCTTACACAATATATTGTTTGTGCAATTCTCCCATTGAAGGAGCTTGGACTACGGTGTGGCCGACACGTCATTGCCTTTTTCCGAGTTTGGACTCGCCCCTCAAAAGGCTCCAAAGAGTAAAAAGACGACCAAAGGACAAAAGAGGCAAGAGGCAATTCGTCTTGAAGTACTTACTGCCCAGGTGGCTCACATCGATGCCATTACTGTCAACACCCAAAAAGCTCCAAAGAGTGGCAAAACTCTCAAAAATACTATTGCACAGTAAGTGCTAAGATGTTGCTTTGTAGTGCAAATGCTACAACGTGTTCAATACCTCACCCATAATATTTTTTGTGCATGTCTCTTATTTGAAGGAGCTTGAACTACGGTGTAGCCGACATGTCATTGCCGCTTTCCGAGTTTGGACTGGCGCCGCAAAAGGCTTCAAAGAGCGGTAAGAAGCAAGCTACGGTTCGTCTTGAAGACTTGGCGCAGTAAGTACTAGTTTTCTCGTATGCTATGACCAATGTGCCAATAACCCATGTCAATGAATTGCTAATCATATTCTTGAAACCCTCTCTTGATGTATATTCAAGGAGTGTGAACTACGATGTAACCGATATGTCATTGGCGATCTCCGAGTTTGGACACGTGCATCAAAACGCTCCAAAGAGCGGAAAGATGACTACCCTGAAAGGACAAAACAAGCAACAGGTGATTCTTCTAGAAGATATGGCGCAGTAAGTGATAGTGTTTCTCTGTTGTGTATGGCTGGGTCCATTTCCCATTGTGAATGAATACTTAACTATATTGTCGCGCTATTTGTATCTATCTTGCAATTCTTTCTCGACAATCAAGGAGCTTGGACTACATCATGACCGGAATTTCATTTCCAAACTACTCTGAGTTTGGACTCACCACGAAAAGCTCCAAGGCTCCAATAGAAAGCTCCAGCTTTTCGCTTTCGAATGAATTTCCAACTGCAATGGGGCCCAAAACTCAAAACAATTCACGTCCCAGTGCAAATAAGAGCAAGATAACATCGATCATTCCCAAGGGCACAGAGAAGGAACACTCAGCAGAAGCAACGGTGACAGAAAAGAAGCCAAAGAACGGAAAGAAAGAGAATGGCGACCCGAAGGAAAAATCACAGAAGGCTGATATTCCAGACTTGCTGCGTACTTCTATCACACCGATAGAGTCTTCTACATCATCAAGCAATGCTGACGAGCTAGTTGAGGCGAATTTCTTGAGCACTAATGCGGTAAGCAGCGCAACTGTGTGCCATACCATCGGTGAATTCGTCATCACAATGTCGTTTTTGGCTGGAGGAGCTTTTGTGGTGTAGAGTCGTTAGGGCGAACAAATTGCATTTTTTGTAGAATCTATCCAAAGAAACAGTATGGTATTGTGAATTCAATTTCAAGCCACTGCTGCACAATTCTCTGGTTGTTCAAGACACGGCTCTCAGCAAACAACTGTAACCTTTCACGCCATAGGCAGACCAACAGATGGAAGAGTTACCATTATACTTAGCACTTTAGTTGTCTTCGTGTGATTAGATGCCCAATTGGAATAGTATCACGATTTCATAAAGCACAAATGAAGGTTATTATATCAAAGATGCGAGTGATGTATAAGTTTGAGCGCACTCAAGTCAATGAATACAATTATTTTAATGTAGTAATGCAAATTCAAGTCAGCGTCTTTTTCATTTCAAGGTATCAAATTCATTTCAAGTCATCATTGTATTTTTCATTTCAAGGCATCAAATTCATTTCAAGGCATCAATTTCATTTCAACGTATCAAATGCATTTCAAGTCAAGCAGCTAGCTTATTGACATTTATCGCAAGTTTTATAATACATCTTGTCGGTGATCCTCGAGTGGCTTCTCAAATAAAAATGAGGCCGAGTTGTTTTTTTAGTTCTAGAATAAGAGGGTCAAGTTCATCCTCGATTAAAGCTTTAAGCTCCAGCTCACTCCATTTCTTCTTTTGCTGGAGACTATGCCTGTCGGGTTCTTCTTGCGTGATATTTTCTTCTTGCGAGGCATCTTCTTCTTCGCAGCACGACGTCCGGCATTTCGTAGGGAGGCCTCTTTTGCACTGGACATTCTTATTCTCGTCCACGACGCATCTTCTATTGCATGCTGTAATTTTCTCCATACAGTCTTTCTTGCATTTGACGCCAGAGACAGCTCTCATCTCAGCAAGATCCCGTTCCTGAATCAAATCACTATATTCCTGAACTCTCAAATTGTCCCCTGTTTAACCACATTTTATAGTGAGAAAAAGTGTCACACCCAATCAAGGTGAAAGCGTTCAAGCAGCTTACCTGAAACGGCGACAGCAAAGATGATCGGGAGAGCATTCCGTAGATTCATTGTTCAATATTAGTATTTTCTTAAATTTGATGTGTGTTTTACTTTTTGTCTTTTGTTTTTTATGAGCATCACCAGACTCAACAACGCGGGTCGACATCAATATCTGGCATTGATACCAAGACCAAGAATAAGCCACCAAGTCAAAGTGGAAAGTCAAAAGTAAGGATTGAGAACACCGATAGGTAGATAGTGTGATCGGCAAGATAATTCAGCAGTTTTTTTAGCATCGAGAAAGGCGTCCGTGTATGGATGTTGCGGTGCTGTATTTTGTATTACCAATACAAGGACCAAGAACAAGACCAAGAACAAAGTAATTATTCAAAGTGGAAAGCTGTGGAAAGTCACTCCTATCGTATCTAGTTATCGAACTGCGGCAGGGGTGGGACTGACAAGATGAACTGGACAATCGGGCCGAAACAACTATTATTAATTGTGTACTAGAAGTATCATTTACAAAATTAGTTCGTCTCAGCCTTGCGAAGCGTGCTAACCGAAACCGCTTGGCCTAAGTAAAGTAGGTTTAATAACAATTAGTAATACGACCAAACCTAACTTGGTGATCACCTACTAAAATATGCAAGATGTACTCATTTATCGGTCAACTTCGTGATGGTTTCACGTCATTGACCCGCGAATCAAACTCACTCAAAAGTACAGCCACCTTTCCTGGTCGCTTCACCTCATCTATTAAAATCTCTCTCATCGTGCTTTCTGATTCAAAGTCACAATCACAATACTGTGGTTGCTCCATAATTGCGTCGGTGCACAATGCTGCTCTCGTCTTGGGATAGGATGCCGCAAAAGCACCAGGCAAAACACTAATTTTATAACCCATCACCGCCAATTGTGCCAAACGAAGGAAATGAAAACATGCCCGACCTCCAAATTCTTCCACTTCGCTAGCTAAATCCAAAGTCAGCATATCTTTCAGTGGTCCCAGCCGATCAATCATGACTATCGGAGACTTGTCAGAATAACGCAAAAATTCTAAATGGTCTTCGCTGCGGTCTAGTAATGACATCAAGGATACCTCGATGCGATTATGATTCTTGGCAATTGCATCGAGCGAGGTTTTGGACTGTCCATTAAAACCACCTGGTGTCCCATAGACATCAGCAACGGATAGATCCCACCATGCATCTTCCAATTGTTCTTCCACAGTTTTATCCGCCAAAGAGACGTCAGTGAGCCGTCTCTTCCCTGCTTCATCATCAACCAATTCAAGACCTTCACCTGCTCCCACCTCATCTTCGCCTTCCAAGCACTTTGAACAGTCATATTCCGACAGATTTGATGTCATGGATTGCTTTCCACGAATAGCTGGTAATAAATCAGCACCCACACTGGAAAACATGACACGTCCTTCTGGGAAACGATTCTTATCATCACCAGTAGTCAATCTTGTATCATCCCTCTTGGAAGCAAACTGCGGCATTACAAACACGTGCCCGGGCAAATCGGTATACACCTTTGCTTCTCGCATGGCATACACTGATGCCTCTGGCGACAGTACTAATCCACGTTCTAATTCCAACCCCGAAACGATCCATCGTGTAGGTGCAGCGTGGGAGGCCATATTCATCAACGCTTTTCGACTAACAGTGGGATGATGAGAGTCTATTATGGCAATCAGTGAATTTTGTAGATGTGCAGTCCCTGCGGTATCGGGTTGAGATTGTAAAGATTCGTCCAGCGCAAACTTATCCTTGATCAATTGCACAGTCCTTGCCAATAAAGTCATGTCTCCTTTGTCGCTTCGAACAGTAGAATCCACATGAATTACTAACACACTAGGTTGTCTTCCACCCCACATGAAAATATTGGAATCTGCCAACGCGAGTAAACTTTGAACTACAGACTCTTCCTTCATGTGAGCTGCTGTTATTTGAAGCGTCAGAGCAAGTGTGACATCGTTATTGGCATCAATGAGACGATCATCCCACCATGGCGATGAAGCTGTGTATTGATTTTTTCCTCCTCGAACCGTTGTAGTTTTGGATTTGGACAATGACACTGCTGACGACGCAGGCGATCGTAAAATATGCACCAATGCCGATCCATCCACGGAAGAAGCATTGTGAGTGGCACTACCCGCCGGAGGCCAAGAGGCAGCCACCTTACACACAGTGGCGCCTACTGGATTTCCTTTTTTGGCAGATTTGAGACAAAATCGATTATTTGATGCATGCGCCGGAGTGGCGCCTGTATCGGCAGTCGTCCAATCGAAGGAGGAAGTAGTTTTGGAGGAAGACCATGGTCTATGGGGGTGTGCGCTCCATCCCGACGAGGGAGATGATTTGGAGGGAAATAGAGGAAGTGTTCCTTCTTTGGTGATGATTAGTCCTGGTGAGGTACTTTGTCGAATATTGTGCGAGTTGAGAAGTTGTGTTGTTCGGTAAACTCGTTTCCACTCCTAACAAATAATAATGGAACATGATGTAGAAATGATGATTTTAATGTAATGTCCTCCATTGATAAATCTTTCAAAATATCCATAAACGAATCAAACAACGATTGCACTACTTCCCAATAATCACGAATACGAATACGAATACAAATACGACACTTACCTGAAAATGGAAAAAGGGGAAACTAACAATCCCCTCCGGAAACACACCCTCCCTCATCGTCTCAAATTTCTGTTTCCACAACACCCCATCCTCCAACGTCACCACCTCATCCCCTCCCACATTCCCATCCACGGTACATATATCCATTTGATACGTTTTTGGTGCCCAATACATGCACTTGATATCCTTTAATGCTTCATCCCGATTTTGATTGTAGAGTGTACGATAGGTTTGGACCTGAGTTTTTTCGCCAATATATTTTTGGAGGGGCATGTCGTTTTGCGAGTAGAGCGGATAGGTGGCAGTGTCTTGGAACCAATCGTGGGGAAGGGATGAGAGGGCACTTCCCGAATGTATATTGGAGGCAGTGTACAATACCGATTTTGCATTAGCACCACCACCACCACCACTACTACCCAATGACAAATACATCCCATGAGCATAAATAGCACTCCCCTCCTTCACATCCGAAAACGCCTTCACCGCCCACTTCACCTTCAAATCCTTCTTCCCAATCACCGCCTTCGAATAACACCCCTCCGCACTCTCAAACTGAAAATGATTTGAATTCTTCTTCTCGGAATACCTCACATCCATCTCTGACAAATATTTACAATCCCTCCACAATTGATTAATATAGTCCGGGTCATTTCTATGAAATGTGAATTGTCCCCTCAAATACAATTTATCCTGATCGCCAAATCCATACGTGACTATATCGTACGTGTTCCATTCATCGTGGGTTATCCATCGGGACATGTCGCCGAGGACCACGTCCAAATCGGAATATCCCCAGTGGGAGTAGTCGGCGAGGTAATCGGCAAAGATGTGTCCAAAGGCGGGTTTGTATTCGACGAGTATGTAGGGTAAATTGATGATTTGATGGGAGATTGTTTGGGTTAGTTTGTGGAGGGGGGTGAGGAGGAGGTTTTGGGCTTGGCGTTGGTCGGTGACGCGGAGGAATAGATTGGCCATTCCACATTCGTACGAAGAAGTTGGATCGTTGTTGTTGCTGTTGTTGACATTTGTATTTTTTTGTTGTATATTTAAATCAATCAATTTGACATTTGCGGGAAGCGAGTCTTTGTGAGGCAATAACGATGGTGGGATGAAGCAATGGAATATTAAATAATCAATGCTATCGGCACTTCCGGCGGCGCTCATGGCGAATAGTTCAAAGTAGGATGGAAAGGTGGGCGCTCCATCCGAGGGGGGAAGGTAGGGAATTACGATTGCCAGTCGATTATTTGTATTCTTATTCTTCATGCCCGTGTTGGATTTTCCGTTCTTTCCGCCTTCTTTTTGTTGTAGTTTTGCAGCAGCAGCATTGTTGTTGTTGTTGCGTTGTAACAAAATGTCGGAATAACGATGTCCCATGGCCACCACGTCCGAGAGACTCGCGGCGTCATACTTGTTGCCATTGTTGTTATTATTATCGGGAGAGGGCATTTTAGCACCAAAGGCATTGTATAGAAATAGAAGCAACCCCAGTGTCAAAAAGATGACGAGGAATAATTGTCGTGTCCGATTCATGACGAGATTGTGGATTGCGTTGCTGGTATAATTGGAATAGGTGTTGTTGGGGCGCTGCTGCAGGCGGTGAATTCTTGTGGCTGTGTTGGGTAGCATTTTGTGACTCGTGTTCTTGTTAGATTGCTAGGAAGTTCGTGGATTTAAATTATCATTGACGCATAGTACTAAGAATATTATGAAGTAATGTAGCTAGGCTCTGCTATCATGAAGTCGGAAGTGCACGGATCAAACCTTTTGGGCGACTGATACAATACACTGACTGGCAAGAGAAATCCCACGAAGACGACGTTGCTGCTGTAGACGCTCTTGAGAACGGTTGAGCATAACAACAATCAGCAGACCATGGTCGCGCTCTCTGTGATGTAGAGATAGGAGTCTGATGAAGTGCCGTTGTATCCGGCCGGTCGGATCTTTTGAATTTTAGTTGAAGTCTTGGATTGGGTTCCCGCAGTTTCTTGTGAGCTTTGAGTTGCGGGACAATGAGGAAAAAAAAATTAAACGCTCATCATCTCTCATCATGATCAAAATGAAAAATGCTTCCTCTCTGCCTCGAAGATCCACAAATTCAATACTGAGTCCTACGTGATAGTTCACGCCCATTTGGGATTTTCAATTTTTTTCATGTTATTTGAGAGATAAGTGTTTTAGTTTTTATTTTTCCAAAATATTATTTTATGCAAATGCCGAAATCAACAAGCTCGCACCACACACCATCAAAAACACAGCCAAAATACCCCGAATCGTATCCTTCGAATCCTTCAAATACCCAAACAACAAATTCCCCAACATCCCACCAGCAATCGCACACACAACCACCGAAAGATACAGTCTCCAATCCTCCGCCTCAAACTTTAACTTACTGCTATCGTCCGAATTCGTAAATGTAAACGTATCCACCAAGTAATAAATCATGCGGACCGTCACATTGCAAAACATAATGACAACTCCCGTGGCACGTTGGGATGCCTTGGTGAAGGTGATGGGGTGGGGAGGATGGAGAAAGTAGAAAATGAGAGGGGGGCCGCGAATGGCGACCATTCCTCCGAGGAAGCCGGAGGATCCTCCGGCGAGGAGGGTGTAGGACGTGGCTTTGTTGCATCCAATGGTTAGTTTTTCATCATCATCAGCTTTTTTTTCTTCTTCTTCATGAGGTGGTGTTGATGTTGATTTTGATGTTTTGTTATTTTTGTTTTGTGATTCGCTGGTTGATTGTGCTGGTGCATTGGTGGATGATGAAATGGTGGAGGTGGGGTCGTAATTATTATTCTCTGACAATGTGGCAGTATTATTTTCCAGCGATTCTGGATCCACTGTGCTGTTGGTTGGATTTTCATCCGACTTTATACTATTTTCAACAAATTCATCCTCCTCCTTTGCTCCCTCTATGGAAGTATCGTGACCATTATTATTTGTCTCTAGCTGTATTTCGTCCTTACCCACTGTTTCCACCTTTGTTCCACCGTCTTGCACATCTCCACCCTCCTCGTCGGTTTCCTTCTTCTTCTTGTCGTTCTTTCTAGTGCACATGCCCAGAAACCAATTCCTCTTCAACCATAATTCTCTACAAGCCACAAACGTAACCAACGCTCCCGCCACCGCCTTGATCGTTTTCACGGGCACCTTATCGCTCGTCAGCTGCCCCAACGGCGTACTTATCAGCGTGATTGGCACAAACAGCCATAGGACCCTCCGATGGGCATTTTTCCGAATACCCGCCGAGTGGAGCAGAAAGGGCTGCATGGCAAATAGGGATAGCGATTGAATCATGACGGCGAATTTAAAGTCTCCTTCGTATCCTGCCAATTCGACGATTTGGTAGACGAAGAGATATATTATGGCTTGGCCGAAACCGGTGAGGGCCGCGCCAACGTTGCCGACGAAGGAGCATGATGAGAGGAGGATAATGTCAGCGGTGGAAGCGACCATCGTTATTTTTTATGCCATGTGCGATGTTATTTAGTGTTCTACCTTGATGTCTATCCGTAGTAGCAGGAAGACCCGGGACCGGCGGGGGTGTACGTATCGTACTATGTACATACCTCTTCA
>JALLAR010000675.1:0-14496 GCA_036939335.1 Conticribra guillardii
ACTGATTCCCTACGGAATTTGTTACATCGTGCAGTCTTCTATTATTAAACTCGTATGAGCTCTGAAACCCCCAAAAGTTGAACAGTACTTTCCATACAATACGTAAGTACGTAGTACGAAATCAGGGATATTGCACTTGTTGGTTGTTTGTGCTTGTTGGATGGCGCATACCTAGACCTCTAGACCATGATACAACATACCATTACCATACGATATTGTGTTCTCTATTGTACTACTTGTACCCGATCATCTACTTCAAAAAAAGCGGTTTCAGAGGCTAGCTAAATACTGGTAGTAGTGTGGGTGCCGCCGGATTTGTCACCCGTTCCGATGTTGGTCCACCCACTGGCCACGCACCGGTGCGTCGTCCTTCTGCTTCTGCCATCTGCCACCGCCAACAATAATGACAGATACGATAGGATAAGCCAGTGCGTGAGTGTCTGTATCTGTCTGTATCTTTATGTAGATTCTCTCGGTAATGTCATTATTGGAAGGATAAGCTGGTGTGTCTGTATCTGTATCTTTATGTAGTATTGTAATTGTAGATACTACTTGTTTAGATACAATGTCATTATTGGAAGGATGAGCTGGTACGAGTGTGTCTGTATCTTTATGTAGATACTACTCTTTAGAGGTATTGCCATTATCGGAAGGATAAGTTGGTACGCGTGTGTGCCTGTATCTTTATATATTAGAAATTATAGTATGTACAATATCTCATTATTGGAAGGATAAGCTGGTACATGTGCGCACGTAGCATGTATCTCTACATAGATACTCTAGAAATACAATGTCATTATTGGAAGGATAAGCTAGTGTGTGCATGTTTGTATATTTGCGTAGATACTACTTCTCGCTTAGATGCATTGTCATTATCATTATTTGAAGGATAATCGTGTTCATGCCTGTATCGTTATGCGGATACTCTAGGTATGGTGCCTTTATTGGAAGAATAAGCGTGTACATCATATGTGCCCGTATCTTTATGATGTTGTAGATACTTCTTGTTTAGATACAATGTCATTATTGGAAGGATAAGTGTGTCCGTGCGCATATCTTTATGTAGATACTCTTGATATACTGTCTTTAATGGAATGGTAATACTATCACCACATGCCACCACAATGATGGGAGATCACTCAACTTCAGATCACAAAAAGCACATTTTCTTGCTGACTGCAGTTACATCATAGTGATCTGTTGTGTTTACAACTTCAGTCTTTGTCTCATAAATTTATAATCTTGATCATCGCATCTCGAAATTGAATCCACCAACACTTATTCAAAATGAAACTCCTATATTGCAACCTTATGTCTGCCATGGCAATTGTGGCATCATCATTCATCTCCAGCGCCACCAGCGCACAGGCAGTCCCACCGGTGAGCCTGCTATCACTCCAATGGTATTGTTGCTGTTGTTATTGTGTGTTTGCTGCATCAAGATGGCGTGATACACGATGCCATCAACCATTCTTGGTTGACTCCGTCAGAGCTTAAACTTGGCAATTGTGGATTTTGTGTTGGGAATAGTAGATATAATTGGTCAATACTCTTACTCTTATGATCTAGAGTAGGCATATTACCATCTGGCACGATCAATGTATCGCAGCTGCTCTGCACCAACCATCACTAACAAGTCAATGATTGACGCTTGTGCCTGTTGACTGTGTCAACTTGAATTATTTAATGCTATTACCACGCTTTGGTGTTGCGATTACTCAACTCACTCTATTGTTTCCATCGCTGTCGTCTCTTCAGGCATATGGTGAATATTGCTCTGCGAATCCCAGATATGATGAATTATGCTTTTTTTGTTCTGGTGGGGAGTTTTTCATGTTTGACAGGAGGTGGCGGGCAATAACTGGTGTTAATAGTCTTGCTGAATGTGTGAACTACGGATGGAATAATGGATATAAATTCATTGAAGCTGAAACTTGGTACGGAGGAGGATTTTATTGTTATGCCCCAGAAGCTGGCGCAGATATCGACGCAGAGGGCAATTGTTCCGCTCTGGATCATTATTCGAATGTGAGAAGATACGATGGTTTTTGGAAATATCCTCCTGCTGGGATTGATAGATGGAACTCGGGCACATACATCGTCGGGAACCTCGAGCTGTGGCCCGATGGGTACTCATGCTATGAGAACGGTGGTCTCAAAAAGTATACCCGGGGATGCCCTCCCGGCAAAGAACAAATTGGCCCTTGGGTGGGCAATGGTGATTATTGCACTAAGACATGGAATTATGGGGAATGGTTAGGACTTGATTGCACTTCTGTTTGCTGTGACTTGGAAACCCATTATAATTGCTATCCCGGCGGTGGTCCAGGCACTGTGCCACCGCCACCGAAATGTGTTCCTTGCCCTGTATCTCCATATACTGGAAAACCTTATGATTGCAGTATTGCAATCTGTGACCGTGCAATGGAAACGCAAGATGAGGATATTTATGCTTATGCCAAGAAGCATGGTCTGGATAAGGGGATGGTGCAAAAAGAGAAAGCTGGTTTCCTTCGTGCCATGGAAGGATCATTCGATAAATAATAGGTAGTATTCAATTGGGTCAAGGGATGAATAATATAAGTCGAGACAAGAACAAGAAGCTTTAGCTTACTCCCAGTCAGTAGATAGGTAGTAAAATTGTAACAGAAATAAGTGTATCATATCAGAATGAAATAAGCAGTATACTTTTAACAGAAAGAAAGATGTTACATGTTTTGTTCAGTGTCTGCCTGATTTCCTAATCTGTCCAAATGTTGACTTTGTAATTATCAGCACTGGACCTGCACATCGACATCGACATCGACTTCGACATCATGATACTCCAAGAGAGTTTGGTAGTATGCACTGCCATTATTATTTACACCCAAAAGCCTGAGTGGCAAACAACTGAACTCACTACACATTCTCATTCGTTCAACTCGGATAAAACTGAAACCCCAAGCATCATCGTCAAGTGCATGAATGTCTCAAAAAAGACTTAACTACCTCTTACACTCAATAATGATATTCAAATTTTAAGCTATATCTTATTTGTAAATCATAAAAAGGTATCTTAGATCAACAGGTACTAAATACCTATCTTACGAGCTGAAAACGAAAATGCCACGAATGCAACCAAATTATTTTATTATTATTATTTGTTTGACACAATGGCACTCATCTGCGGCAGCTCATAATATTATATTATTATCATAGAGCTATCTAGTAGGTAGAGAGCTGACCTCCATCCTCTTGATGCTATAATAAGCCCCTTGCCACCTCTTCATCGCTACCATTCTACTTTTAACATCATAGCAGCCACACCTCATTCTTCATTCCGTTCACAAGTGCCAACAACATAATAATAATACATCAAATAATAAATAAATGTCATCGTACCGCCCCAACTCCTCCTCCCGCGTAGGAACCCAAGCCCCCAAAGGCTACGTCCCCGGCCTCGGACGCGGTGCCGCCGGATTCGTCACCCGTTCCGATGTCGGTCCCGCCACCGGTCGTCCTTCCACCACCGCCGACAATAACGACGGAGACGATCCAAATAATGCCGCCGCTGGTACCATGGCCGGTGTGGCGGGAGCCGCCATGGGGTCGGGAAGTCGTGCGGCGGAATTGAGGGCGGCGAAGTTGGCGATGCAAAAGATGCAAAAGGCGCAGGCGGTGCAACAGCAGCAACAGCAACAGCAACAGCAACAGCAACAATTTCAGCAACAGAATCAGCAGCAGCCAAATGACATTATATTCGCCCCAGGCATGACACCGGCCTTCGGCCAAGCCCCCAAAGGCTACATCGCCGGATCCGGCCGCGGCGCCTCCGGCGGCACCGCCGAAGCCGACAACGATGGCCCCACGGGACTCACCACCGATGCCATGGAAGGATCCCTCTTCAATGGCAAAGATCAACAATTCGACGACGATGACAATGAGGCCGATCGGATTTATGAGGCGATTGACGAGAGGATGAGTTCCAAACGGAGGAAGCACAATCATGATAATGGTGGCGGTGCAAATAATAACAACGATGGCAATATAAATGGCGGATCATCCGCAATCGGAGATCAATTCCGAGAATTAAAACAAAAATTAGCCTCCGTCACCGAAGACGAATGGGCCGCCATTCCCGACGTTGGAGATTACAGTTTACGACACAAGCAAAAACAACGACGAGAGGATGTCTTTACTCCGCTCACGGACTCGTTGTTGGAATCGAGGAGCAATGCGAATGCGGATGCTACGGCGGGGGGATTGAATACCATGGCGGGGACATTGCAGGTGGTGGATACTACTTCTACAAATAATAATGGGACTGCCACTTCCGGTGGATTTCGAACCAATTTGTCGGGATTGGCCGAGGCACGATCCACAGTCATGACCATGTCGCTCGATAAATATTCCTCCGATTCCAAAACCGGTCAAACCGTCATTGATCCCAAGGGATATCTCACTTCCCTTTCCAACACCAAAATTGCCTCGGCCGCCGAAGTCGGCGACGTCAACAAAGCGAGACTCCTCTTAAAATCCGTCCGGGATACCAATCCCAAACACGGTCCCGGATGGATTGCCGCCGCTCGCGTCGAAGAAGCCGCGGGAAAAACGGCACAGGCTCGTAAATTAATCATGGAGGGCTGTGAGATTTGTCCCGATAACGAGGATGTGTGGTTGGAGGCGGCACGACTTCATAGCCTGGATCAGGCGAAAACGATTTTGGCAGCGGCGGCAAGGAGGATGCCTTTGTCGGTCAAGGTTTATTTGCGCGCGGCGGATTTGGAACATCACGAAAAGGATAAAAAGGCAGTGTTGCGGAAGGCATTGGAGGCGAATCCAACGAGTGTCACGTTGTGGAAAGCGGCGATTGATTTGGAGGGAGCGGAGGATGCCAAGATTTTACTCTCGGTTGCGGTGGAGAAGGTGCCTCATTCGGTGGAAATGTGGTTGGCATTGGCGCGGCTCGAGAGTTATGAGAATGCAAGAAAGGTTTTGAATCAGGCGAGGAAGCATTTGCCCACGGAGAGAGCCGTGTGGATTGCCGCGGCGAAATTGGAAGAATCGCAAAATCATGGGGATATGGTCGATAAGATTGTGGATAAGGCGGTGAGAAGTTTGGATAAGCATGATGCGGTGGTGATGCGTGTGCAGTGGTTGAAGGAGGCGGAGGCAGCGGAAATGGCGGGTGCTCCATTGACGAGTGCAGCGATTGTCAAGTGCACAGTGGGGAGAGGGGTGGATGAGGAAGATCGCATGAGGACATGGGCAGATGATGCGAATGCTGCCTTGTCGAGGAATGCGGTGGCGACGGCACGTGCAATATTGGCGCATAGTTTGGCGGCATTTCCTACCAAGAGGAGTTTGTGGTTGCAGGCGGTGGAGTTGGAGAGGAAGCATGGCACGCCATCATCGTTGGATGAGGTATTGGCGGCGGCGAGTGAGAGATTGCCACGCACTGAGATATTTTGGTTGGTGCGCGCCAAGGAGAAGTGGTTGGCAGGAGAGGTTGACACGTCGCGAGCTATTTTGACAGAGGCGTTCAAGGCCAATCCGGACTCGGAGCCCGTGTGGCTTGCCGCAGTCAAATTGGAGTGGGAAACAGGAGAGATTGAACGTGCTCGTGTGTTGTTGGCTCGTGCGAGGGAACGGGCTCCCACGGCTCGTATTTATATGAAGTCGGCATTGTTGGAACAAGAGTGTCGGCAGTTTGATGTCTCGTTGGAACTATTGGAAGAAGGCATTCAGAAATATCCGACCTTTGCCAAGATGCACATGATGGGTGGACAGATTTGTTCGGAAGATTTGACAAAGGATCGAATCAATCTTGATCGAGCGAGAAAGTTTTATCAACGTGGATTGAAAAATTGTCCAAACGATGTTGTTTTATGGTGTCTTGCCAGTCAATTAGAGGAACGAGTGGCAGATTATGGAGCTGGATCATCAAATGCCGGTGTGACAAAGGCCCGTAGTTTACTTGAACTCGCTCGCTTGAAAAATTCAAAAAATCCTGAACTGTGGGTGGAAGCCATTCGATTGGAACGAAGAGCAGGTAATGATAAATTGGCCACATCGCTCATGGCACGTGCCTTGCAGGAATGTCCATCATCGGGATTACTTTTGGCAGAAAATATCACTACATCTCCCCGTGTGGAACAGAAATCCAAGTCGGCGGATGCCATCAAACGTTGTCCGGACGATTCTCGTGTTATTACTGCAGTGGCTGCCCTCTTTGCGGGAGAAAGAAAGCATGATAAGGCTAGGAAATGGTTTGAACGTGCAGTGGTTCTTGATCCTGACATGGGTGATTCGTGGGCGAAGTTGTATGCCTTTGAATTAGATGCTGGAACCAAAGAAAGCCAAGAGAATGTGAAACAACGGTGCATCGCGTCAGAGCCTAAGCATGGTGAGATATGGTGTCAAATGGCAAAAGCCATGTCCAATCGGCGAAAAAGTGTTGCCGATAATTTAGAGGATGTTGCTCGATCAATACTTGATAAATTGCAACAGCTAAACTAAAGTATCATGATGATAAAAAATGAGAAAAGGTTTTTTAATATATGCATTTATCAATGGTTCGCTTTGATCTACCAAGAGGAGACAATAAAGTTGTTGGATGGTGGGCTTTTTGCTGTTTGTCAAAAGAATGAGGTACTAGTCAAAAAGCATCATGGGTGATTTTTAAAAACCCACAGAAATCCCTGCAACCATTGAAGACTTATTTCATCTGTACACAACCACATAAATTATCATTCAACGCCAATGAAACTTGCTACCTAGCTTCTTGCTACTTTTGCACAAAACGCGGTGATACATCATGACTCAAAAGCCATGCCATATCGATGAAAAACGTTCGCCAATAATAATTTAGATTATGTTGCTCAGCCAATACCATACTTGATAAACTGCATCAATCAAACTAAAGAATCAAAAAATGAATAGGAGTAAAGTCTATATTTTATGATACATGTTTATCAATAGTTTGCTTTGATCTGCCAAGAGGAGACATTGCAATTGCTGATGGTGCCAGAAAGGGATCGTTTTCAAAGCCCGTGTCTTCAGTAGAACCAGTTGTTTCTTTACTGCGAGTTTGTTTGATATTTTCCCACTCCACACGTAATAAATTCCACAATGCGCGTCTGCCGTAACATTATTATTTTAACCCATAAGCAAAATCGCCACCAACACACACAAAATATGATTAGAATACATAATTATTTAAGATTGATAAATGTGCAAAACGTGAAAATGCATTCCACTCACCTAACAGCCTCAAGAAACTGTGTACACAAAATATAAATATCCGAACTAGGAAACAATCCCTTCTCCCAAAATCTCAACAACCAACTATAACGCAATAGCGTATCAATCAAAAGAATGAAAACTGAAGTGGTGGCGCCAAATCGAAGATGCGGCCGTAACACTGACTGTGCGCAGGACAGTGGTTTGTAACCCGGACCCGACGACGTGGTGGGTGTTCCCGCGCAGGATTCTGGGACGATGGCTATTGGGTTTTGCATCATTCCCCAATCCATGACAATGTCCCATGCAAGTGAGTATGTGGAGTTGATGCTAATAATAAGGTAGAGGATAAGGATAAACAAAATAAATTATTATGACAAAAAATGTGCATACATCATGCCAATAATAAGAAACTAATAATAAGAAACTAGCAAGAATTGCAAAGAGCTTACAAAATGATAAACTTACGCCAATAACACAATCAACATTTTCTCCAATGCAGCCTTTTCTGCATCACTTGTTACTGTTTTTTGATAGGCGGAAACACAGAGCGGCCATAAACTAGTGGAGTATTTAACAGCATTGAGCATGTGTTGATATTTCTTTGGATCGCTCTGAAGTTGAGTTTTGCAATTTCAATTTGATAACCAAAAATAAAAAATGAGCGTGTCACGTCATCAAGAATTGCAGTGTTTCAATAATTCACCAACTAAATACTGATCCCATCCAATCCAAACTCTATTTTCCCATTCAACCACTAACCAACAACCAACAACCAACAACCAAGACGATCTCTTTCTCTCACCTTCATAAAACCAATAGTATACATAACCAAACATTGTCTCGCCCGAATCAAATACGGCAAACTCGCCACGACACTCGGAATGACAATACTATGAAAATCCATCGGCACCGGATCGGGATAATGCCACGCCAAATGCCACAACATGCCCCAATCGAAAAAGACCTTGCTCAGACTGCACATGGCATCGGCGAAGAAAACATCAACGAAGGGAATCGCCCGTGGGATTCCACTGGAGAGGCAAAAGCAGCGAGGGTTGATTAATTCAAAAGCGCGATGGAGGATGGTGGCGACGGCGGTGCGTATCCAGGTGGTGGAGGGGAGGGGGATGGCGATTCCGATGAGGACGGCGGTGTAGAATGCAAAGACGGCGCCAATGGCGGTGCCGCCCAGGATGTCGATCCAGAATACGGTGGTGGAGTGGAGGAGGAGCATGAGGAAGATGGAGAAGAAGATTAGTTTTCCGGCGGTTACTTCGTGCTGCGGATTGATCGATGAGGATGCGGCCGCGTTGTTGTTGTTTGTGGTGTTGGTGTTGGCGGAGTGCAGTTTTCCATCCTTCCCATTCAGGGCCGCCGAATGCCGTTTTTCTAACCCGCCATTGCCGCTGTGAGAGCTGCCTCCACTCCCCTCTTCCTCGATGCCATCACCGCCTTCGCCATGATTCTTCAAACTCGCATCCCACCTTTCTTTAATTAAATCCAAAGTCAGAACATGGCCGTAATCAATTCCAAATAAACGGAATAGGTACACGTTCATGCCCCAAAGGCCCACTGATGCGATTATGACCGTGGGAGAACGGAGGAGGGCGGCGGCTGGGCCAGTGCCTTCGCCGAATATTTCTCCTACTTCTTGTCCGGATGACATGTTTCTTGAGAATTTTGTTGTTCCGTGTGCACTTGTGTCGTCTAAATGCTGTGCGTGGCGGCAGTCGTCATTGTTCGCAGTGATTTTTGTATTAATTTTTATATGTCCTTCTTTCACTGAGTTAATTATTTTTTGTGTCGTCTATTTATTTCGGAGTTCCGAGAATACTGTATATTACTTCTAATTATCTCTCCAAACTGAGATAATTATCTAGTGAACCAATATTCATGCGGTAGAATAGATATTCTAAATGCAAGGCTTCCCGCAAATTCCGAAGTAATACTATGTACAACGGGAAAAAAAATCAAAAATCATCTCGCACGCAATCAAACATCATCAAACGTCAAACATCTCAAAAAGGCACAAGAATAATACGTCAACATTGAGCAACATTGTCATCGTATGATGATCGCCGCCCCATTCTCCTCCATCGTCACCAACACCGCATCAACAGCAACATGCTTTGTCTACGGAACACTAATGTCGCCCGAGGTAGTATCCTGTCTATTGGGTCGAGTTCCACCCATGCTCCGAAAAGTCATTTTGAATCATAATTATTGCCGTCATCCCGTCCGTGGGTGTGCTTATCCTGCGGTGATTCCTCGTGCGGAATCGAGGGGGCTAAACACTGGGTTAACTGGTGGAGAGAACATGTTGGATGCGGTGGATAATAATTTGGGAAAGTCGGATGGAAATAATGATGCCGGTAATACTGAAAAACCAATTGTCAGTGGTGGTGCAAAAACATCATCGGTGGAGGGAGTGTTGCTTCTCGATTTATCACCATTGGAGATGAGATATTTGGATTATTTCGAGGAAGAGGGGGTTGATTACACGAGATCTATTGTAACTGTGAATGTTCCGTGTACAAATCATAATATGGAATTATTATTGCAATCGTCGACACAGCAACAACAAAAACAACAACCACCGCCATCGTCATCGCAATCAACTGACCCTTCTTCTAGACTACTGCAAAACTCACAAACAAAAATAATAAAGGATGGTAGTTTAGAAGAGTGGAACATTATTTCAACCAATGCATATATATGGGCGCGATCGCATTCGGAACTTGATAAATCAGCAGAATGGAATTATGAGGCATTTAGAAGAGAGGAACTGGCGTCCTATTTGGAGACTACAGTGAAACCATGCAGAATAGAGATGGAAAAAACTGATTGACAGCACTTAGCAGATTCAATAACCTTCCAATAACATTTGATTGCACATTCTTGGTACTATTGATATTTTTTATCATTGCAAAATTCAATTCGCTTGGTTTTATAATTCATTATGGCAAATTTATTGTACAGTTCACACAATACACAATACACAAAATATTACTCAAACAAGAACTCATCTAAGGTGGAACTTGATGGTTTTTGTATTTTTTTCCACAGCATTTACTCCAACTTAAGCAACTACCTAGGCAACATTAATACAATGATGGTCACTTGTTCTAAGCATAAAAATATCTTATCTTGTTCCATTATCAATTATGGCAAATTTATTTTACAATTGAGATTACAAAATATCACTGAAACAAGATCTCGTTAAAAGTGGAACTTGATGGCTTTTGGAAGTTGCATTCCCCCGGCATTGAATCCAGTTGAAATTGATGTATCAAAAATTGATCATTTATGCATTGTAGAAAAACTATTCAGTTTTTTGAATGCCCATGAACCAATTTTGTCATTCGCAATTTCAAATCCAAATATCAATGGCAGATGAACATGTTTATATGACAATATGCAGCCCACATGTCATTTACACCAAAGCACAAATAGAATTACTGCAAACACAAACGAAGACGAATCGGTCCACGATATTCCTCGTCTTTTCCTAAAACTGCTCCTTTTTGCATTACATCAATCTTCCCCTCGCGTACTAATCCCCGTGCTGCCTTCCTGGTGGGTTCCATGAGACTTCTCCAATCTTTTACCGAAGAAGGCAACTCACCTCTTTTGGACATGGCGCGGGGAATTTCACTGGGTCAACATGTTTTTCCTGGTGCACGCTTTTGAAGAATGGTCAGTATTTCTTGCTGAAGAGTTTTCTCACTCATGGCATCGTTTTTTGTTGTTGGTTTGTTACTCTCTATGGACCCTATAGTCTCTGGTGATTTTTTATCTACATCAACTTGATGTTGTGTTTTTTGTCTCTTGGATCCATCGGATCTGTTACTGTTGTCGCATTTGCTGTCCTTCTTCGCCGTCGTAGTTGAACCAATAAAAAACTCCTCTCGTATCTTTCTTTTCCCATCCTTTCCATCACCACCCTCAAACTGAATGCCTTCCTCTTCTAACATGCGTCTCTTCCTCTTGACGTCTGCTGAATCCTCCCCCCAAGTATGGCAGAAGCCGCCGATCGATCGGTCCGATGCCACAACCCTGTGTCAAGGAACATCCTGAGATGGGTAGGGATTTCGACCCATGGCAGTACCAACTGCTCGGGCGGATGTTTTGAGCTCATTGGCGATAGAGCCGTAGGAGCGGACTGAGCCGTTGGGGATGGTGCGGACTAGGTTGTAGACGCGGGTCTGAAATGGCGTTGGAGAGGATTCATTGTTCGAGGACATTTCTTGTTTTTGTTATATTTTTAATTATTCACGACCTTCATAAAATTATAACAAGGTACCGTTATGTATTCCACAATATAAAACCTATATCGTGAGAAAGATATTGGCTCGGGCAAAAGGCAAAAGCAACAAAAAATAGCGAAATCAACATGGCAACCAACATCACTTGGCACCAAAGCCACATCACACGTCCCGACCGTGAGCGCCACCTAAACCAACACGGTGTCGCCCTCTGGTTCACAGGTCTATCCGGTAGCGGAAAGTCTACCATCGCCACGGCGCTCGAGCGCGAGTTGGTCCTGCAACACAAAAAAACCACGTACGTCCTAGACGGCGACAATATCCGCCATGGGCTCAATAAAGATTTGGGATTCGGGCCTGGGGATCGTCAAGAAAACATACGACGTATTGGAGAAGTCTGCAATCTATTTATTGATGCTGGTATGATTGTGTTGGCGGCGTTTGTGAGTCCTTACAAGGAAGATCGGGATAAGGTTCGTTCGTTGCTGGACGGTTCGGAAAAAACAGACAATGGCGCAGTGGTAGAAAACTCGTCGACGCAACAACCTCAAACTTTAAATGCAAGAAAGAATTTCATTGAAATTCATGTTCAAGCCGATGTATCGACGTGCGAGAAACGCGACCCGAAAGGATTATACAAACGTGCACGGGCAGGAGAAATTAAAAACTTTACTGGAATTGATGCTCCTTTTGAAGCGCCGGATAATCCTGAATTGGTCTTGAATAGTGGAGATAAATCAGTGGGAGAGTGTGTTGCACAGTTAATGGAATTTTTAAAAGACGGTGGGTATCTCTCTGCAGGAGCAGAATAATGAGCATTATTAGATGTTTGGAGAATATCGGGTTTATATAATATTCGAATTGATTCGTGTTTGTCATAGTAATGAGTTTAGGATACTCTATTAAACAATCTTATTTTTATTCTTCTCGATGATATTATGTCAGAAAGAATCAGTGCATATCATGAATATTCATTTAATGCTACTTGATTTTTTCTGATCCTTTGACCGGCGCTGGCTTAGGGGAAGATATCATCAATATGTCCACACACAACTGGACTAGATGGTAAATAGTCGCAAAAATGCAATAACAGTGTTACTACAAAAGAAAACAATGTCGCTTCACATAATATTTTTATCTGCATTTTCCCTCAACACAATCATAGCTCGCGCAAATCCCGTCATTATCCTTACACGGTGCACCAGTAGGTTGATCCGTACAAAACAACCTACCAGCACTATTCGGCCAACCATCTCTAGCATATGTGGTCAACCCCTGCGACTCCCCAGATGTACAACATACCATGGGTGCATCAGAGTTGAACGATGCATAAGCACACCTTCCAGATTGACAATCATTATTAATGCCACATTCCTCATTGTTTCCTATCTTTGTGCGAGCACATTTTCCCTCAACGCAGGCATTGTTCGCGCAGATCCCGTTTGCCACTCCACATGCTGTACCAATCGTTCGATCTGTGCAAAATCGTCTATTGGAGGTAAAAGGCCACCCATCTCTAGCATATGTGGTCAACCCCTGTGACTCCCCAGAGGTACAACATACCATGGGTGCATCAGAGCTGAACGAAGCGTACGCGCATTCACCAGACTGACAATCATTATCAATACCACATGTCTGATTGTTTGATAACTTTGTACTTGCGCATTTTCCTGCAACACAGGCATTGTTGGCGCAGATCCAGTTTGTCACTCCACATTCTGTGCCAATCGGTTGATCCATACAAAACAATCTATTAGCATTATTCGGCCAATCATCTTCAGAGCGGGTGTATATTGATCCAGACTTCCCAGATGCACAGCATACCATGGGTGCAGCAGGGCTGAATGATGCATGAGCACATCTTCCAGATTGACAATCCTTATCAATGCCACATTCTTCGTTGTTTGCGGCTTTTGTACTGGCACATTTTCCTTCAACGCATGCATTGTTGGCGCAGATCCAGTTTGTCACTCCACATTCTGTGCCAATGGGTTGGTCCATACAAAACAATCTACTAGCACTATTCAACCAGCCATCTTCAGAGCGGGTGTATATTGATCCAGACTTCCCAGATGCACAGCATACCATGGGTGCATCAGGGCTGAATGATGCATGAGCACATCTTCCAGATTGACAATCGTTATTAATGCCACATCCCTCGTTCTTTGCAGTTTTTGTACTGGCACATTTTCCTTCAACACAGCTATTGCTGGCGCAGAGCTCATCTGTCACGCCGCAATCTGTGCCAGTAGGTTGATCCCCACAGAACAACCTACCAGCACTATTCGGCCAACCGTCTTTTGCATATGTATACAACTCGTATGACCCAGAGGTACAGCATACCATGGGTGCATCAGAGTTGAATGATGCATACGCACATCTTCCAGATTGACAATCATTATTAATGCCACATTCCTCATTGTTCCCTATCTTTGTACTAGCGCATTTTCCTGCAACACAGGCATTGTTTGCGCAGATCGAGTTTGCCACTCCACATTCTGTACCAATCAGTTGATCTGTGCAAAATCGTCTATTGGAGGTAAAAGGCCACCCATCTCTAGCATATGTGGTCAACCCCTGTGACTCTCCAGAGGTGCAACAAACCATGGGTGCATCAGGGTTAAATGATGCATGAGCACATCTTCCAGATTGGCAATCATTATCAATACCACATGTCTGATTGTTTGATATCTTTGTACTTGTGCATTTTCCTGCAACGCATGCATTGTTGGCACAGATCCAATTTGTCACTCCACATTCTGTGCCAATGGGTTGGTCCATACAAAACAATCTATTAGCATTATTCGGCCAACCATCTTCAGAGCGGGTGTATAGTGATCCATACTTCCCAGATGCACAGCATACCATGGGTGCATCAGAGTTAAATGATGCATGAGCACATCTTCCAGATTGGCAATCATTATTAATGCCACATTCCTCGTTGTTTGCAGTTTTTGTACTGGCACATTTTCCTTCAACGCATGCATTGTTGGCGCAGATCCAGTTT